>WEDG01007216.1:0-49854 GCA_017591395.1 Schistocephalus solidus
TCGAGGAGCCACAAGTGAGAGTTGGGTACCAGTTAGAGGTGGCCACCGGAGCATTCACCACCTGTACGAGACAAATGCAGCGACCAAAATGCTATCTGTGTGTTGCTACCCCTAACTAGTACCCCCTTCTTAAAATTTTTTAATTTACATATGTATTTTTGTTCTCTTTTTTCTCGTAGTTAGCATGCACAAAGGTGTAACAATTTATTATCTCTCATTTTGACCCACTTGTGAGTTTTTCACAAGTAGGCCAAATGAATTATTCAAATCTGCCGAATTTCTATCCTAATTTATTATCTATCCACGTATTAACATGAGTTTAAATTGATTAAACGCCTTTTAACTTTGTGTACCGTACGTACGTGTTTTTTATTTGTTCCTTTATATGACTTCTAAGACTTGACATAGTTTTACTTTTTCTTTCAATGCCAAAGAAAACGTCAGCCATTAGGTATACAATACCATGCGTTAATTTGTTTTACTTTGCTCCGAGAACAAAATATAAAAAGCCAATGAATTAACCTAGAGGTAAAATTGGTATACCATACCATACTGAAATATCAGTTAGACAATACTGTGCTCTATTGCTATGTAAAATATTGACTTTTCATTAAGTCTAGTGTTAAGCTAACTCTTAAATGAACTAATAATGCTCTGAGAACATGAATTGGGTCGTATTTAGGGTATAAACTCGAGAAATAAGCATTTTAATGACTCGTACCAAACCCTTGCCATTCCGCCTGATTCACAACGGGTTCTGGTACCTAACCTAGCGAATGTTCAAGGTATCGCTGTACTCCAAAACACATTGCATCTTCGGTCCCGCGCGTCGTTATAATGCAAGATGCTTCCCGTCGGCACAAAGATTAAAACAGGATAATAAGTTTTCTCACATGTACCTACTCCTTCAGCAGTTTTTTTCCTGGATAGAGCGAAACGGAGGCAGCTTAAAGCCACATTCTTGCACAGGGGCCATTAGTCTGGCGAAAAATCTGAGAAGAGATCGAAGTACCGGCTGTGACAGGTACACACTTTGAGTAATTAGCCACAGCCGCGGTCTACAACAGGTGCGGGCGTATAAACGGCAGGGTAAGAGTACACGCTCGGTAGTCATATGCAGGGACGCTAACGAGATAAGCAATAAAGTAGAAAAAGTAAATTTAAGCAATAAACTAAAAATACTGGCTGACACGACTCTCAAAAATATCATAGATATAATAAAACATAGATAGGGTGGGGGCCGATTCTTATATGATTGAACAACATAGGTCACACGTTAAATAAAAAAATTTCGGTTGGACGCGGGACTAGACGCAGCCTCGTATGATCAGGTCAACTTACACTAAATTCCAGGGATACCTGTACCCACATCTCGAGCCTAAGCACCAGTGGAATTTAGTAATACGGGAGGGCCCTATTCTCTTGTCCTACCAGAACTTCAAATAAGAGGTTCAATTCATCCTACAAAAATGCATTAGTCGAATTACGAAAAATAACCAGAGATACGGTATTAATATTCGCAGCATTTATGGAACCTCAACTAGTCGTTTGATTCATTGATTGACCAAAGGTTGCTATTTAAAACAAAAATTTCTCTGTAAGGCTACCAAAATATCATGAACATTATTATGAAATGACTGGGCTCTTCTCTATCTTATCTGCAAAGACAAAGGTTTCGGACTGAGGCGCCGGTTATTCTGAAGATGCTAAATCCAGTTTAATCTTCTGACCAGCCTGAGGGAATAGCTAATGGCTACCAACAGAATTATCCAGATTTCCTGATTTCGGTTACTTTGGCGTGTTTTTAGTTGCTAATTTCTATACTTCCGGATAGTCTTCGAGTAATCACGACAGTTTGGCCGTCGATTCTGACGAGGTCCAACGTGTGCGCCAGTAATTGGGGAGCGCAGGAACGACAACTTGAGCGTAAGTAGTTGACAGTGATATTAGACTTGCGCAGTATCTACCACACTCTCTCCTCTTCACTCACGAGGGCCTGCTACCGTGTTAGAGTTAAGGAAACCGGAGACGGGGTCGGGCGCAAGCGGCTGACACAACATGGACCCGCGTCACGCGTGCCGCATCCCTGATTACGCGCACAGAAGGAAATCCTGGTCCTTTGTGCGCGGACCAGGGGATGCAGTGGCACGCGTAGGCGCGGGTCCATGTTGTGTCAGCCGCTTGCGCCCGACCCCGTCTCCGGTTTCCTTAACTCTAACACGGTAGCAGGCCCTCGTGAGTGAAGAGGAGAGAGTGTGGTAGATACTGCGCAAGTCTAATATCACTGTCAACTACTTCACGCTCAAGTTGTCGTTCCTGCGCTCCCCAATTACTGGCGCACACGTTGGACCTCGTCAGAATCGACGGCCAAACTGTCGTGATTACTCGAAGACTATCCGGAAGTATAGAAATTAGCAACTAAAAAACACGCCAAAGTAACCGAAATCAGGAAATCTGGATAATTCTGTTGGTAGCCATTAGCTATTCCCTCAGGCTGGTCAGAAGATTAAACTGGATTTAGCATCTTCAAGAATAACCGGCGCCTCAGTCCGAAACCTTTGTCTTTGCAGATAAGATAGAGAAGAGCCCAGTCATTTCATAATAATGTTCATGATATTTTGGTAGTCTTACAGAGAAATTTTGTTTAAATAGCAACCTTTGGTCAATCAATGAATCAAACGACTAGTTGAGGTTCCATAAATGCTGCGAATATTAATACCGTATCTCTGGTTATTTTTCGTAATTCGACTAATGCATTTTGTAAGGATGAATTGAACCTCTTATTTGAAGTTCTGGTAGGACAAGAGAATAGGGCCCTCCCGTATTACTAAATTCCACTGGTGCTTAGGCTCGAGATGTGGGTACAGGTATCCCCTGGAATTTAGTGTAAGTTGACCTGTCATACGAGGCTGCGTCTAGTCCCGCGTCCAACCGAAATTTTTATTTAACGTGTGACCTATGTTGTTCAATCATATAAGAATCGGCCCCCACCCTATCTATGTTTTTATTATATCTATGATATTTTTGAGAGTCGTGTCAGCCAGTATTTTTTTAGTTTATTGCTTAAATTTACTTTTTTCTACTTTATTGCTTATCTCGTTAGCGTCCTGCATATGACTACCGAGCCTGTACTCTTACCCTGCCGTTTATACGCCCGCACCTGTTGTAGACCGCGGCTGTGGCTAATTACTCAAAGTGTGTACCTGTCACAGCCGGTACTTCTGATCTCTTCTCAGATTTTTCGCCAGACTAATGGCCCCTGTGCAAGAATGTGGCTTTAAGCTGCCTCCGTTTCGCCTCTATCCAGGAAAAACTGCTGAAGGAGTAGGTACATGTGAGAAAAACTTATTATCCTGTTTTTAATCTTTGTGCCGACGGGAAGCATCTTGCATTATAACGACGCGCGGGACCGAAGATGCAATGTGTTTTTGGAGTACAGCGATACCTTGAACATTCGCTAGGTTAGGTACCAGAACCCGTTGTGAATCAGGCGGAATGGCAAGGGTTTGGTACGAGTCATTAAAATGCTTATTTCTCGAGTTTATACCCTAAATACGACCCAATTCATGTTCTCAGAGCATTATTAGTTCATTTTAAGAGTTAGCTTAACACTAGACTTAATGAAAAGTCAATATTTTACATAGCAATAGAGCACAGTATTGTCTAACTGATATTTGTCACAATAGCACATTTCCAGTATGGTATACCAATTTTACCTCTAGGTTAATTCATTGGCTTTTTATATTTTGTTCTCGGAGCAAAGTAAAACAAATTAACGCATGGTATTGTATACCTAATGGCTGACGTTTTCTTTGGCATTGAAAGAAAAGTAAACTATGTCAAGTCTTAGAAGTCATATAAGAAACAAATAAAACACGTACGTACGGTACACAAAGTTAAAAGGCGTTTAATCAATTTAAACTCATGTTAATACGTGTGGATAGATAATAAATTAGGAGAGGAATTCGGCAGATTTGAATAATTCATTTGGCCTACTTGTGAAAAACTCACAAGTGGGTCAAATGAGAGATAATAAATTGTTACAATCTTTGTGCATGCTAACTACGAGAAAAAAAAGAGAACAAAAATACATATGTAAATTAAAAATCTTTAAGAAGGGGTACTAGTTAGGGGTAGCAACACACAGATAGCATTTGGTCGCTGCATTTGTCTCGTACAGGTGGTGAATGCTCCGGTGGCCACCTCTAACTGGTACCCAACTCTCACTTGTGGCTCCTCGAAGTTGGGTTCTTCCCAGCGGCCACACCCCGGGCAACCGTCACGACCGGCGGGCTAATCCAGGTGAGGGTCTCCGGTGATGTGTGCGCCTCCACACCCGTTATGCCTGACTCCCGAAATTCCCTCCTCCCCCCTCTCAAAAAGTCCTGTGGTGGGGGCGACAGCAACCCCGTAGGCGGCACAGGCTAACTCAGGTCACCCTTCCACTAAAACAAACCGTGACCCATAGTGGAGCTCGGCAGTCGTTTGAAATGTCCCAGCAGCCCTATCTGGGACAGCACTGCTTGCCTCCTCGTGAAGGAAGGGGCTAGAAAAGGTGCCTTAAACAAATGCTAGGTATCACTTCTTCTGCATCCGGCCGCGGCTCTCAGGTCGCAAAATACGCGGTCGTAAAACTCAAACAAAAAACAATACCCCGGCCCCATCCCCCTCGCCATACCCTCCAGGCTGTTCGGGTGAGTCCACTCACACTAGCAGCCTGGAATGTTCGTTCCCTTTTAAACAATCCTAGGAGCAACCAGTCGGAACGGAGGATGGTGCTAGTCGCTCGGGAACTGGTGCGCTACAAGGTCGACATTGCTGCTCTCAGCGAGACCCGATTATCTGAGCAGGGTCACCTGGAGGAGGTGGATGCCGGCTACACCTTCTTCTGGAACGGCCAGCCAAAGGCAGAGCGATGCGACGCTGGTGTTTCCTTTGCCATACGGAACGACATCGTGGGACGTCTGCCCTCTCTGCTGCAGGGTATAAACGATCGCCTGCTAGGCCTCCGCCTGCCTCTTCGGGAAAACCGGTTTACCACCATCATCAGCGCCTTCGACTCCCCAATGACAAGCTCTGATGCGGCGAAGTTTACGAGTACAGGACCTGCCCGTTAGCAACTGTGCCGAAGGCGGATACGTTGATTGTCCTTGGTGACTTCAAAGCCGGCGTTGTGACAGACCATGCTGCCTGGCACGGAGTGCTGGGTCAAAACCGGTCTCGGTAGCTGTAACGATACCGGCCTCCTTCTTCGTGAACCTATGGGACACCAGCTCCTGCTGAGCAACACCTTCTTTCGTCTTCCGACGCGGAGAAGGTCACGTCGATGCACCCTCAAACGTGGCGCTGGCAGCTACTGGGATAGGTTCTCGTGCGGAGGCGAGATCGACAGGACGTGCTGGTAACCAAGGCGATCCGCGATTCCGATGGTTGGTCAGATAACCACCTCGTCATCTCCCAGATGAGGCTCTCAATGCATCCCCGACGAAGGCCCCAAGTAACCGACTGCCAGGTAAGTTAAATACTATTTTATTAAATTTGCCTGCTCACAGTTTTGATTTCAGCAACCAAATAACCGAGAAAATGGAACACCTGCATGCTCCAGATGAAAATGCTACCGTGGAGACACGATGGTGTCAACTGCGAAATGTCATCCAGTCCACCGCCCTCGAAGTCCTCAGACGCGTACGCCGTCAACACCAGGACTGGTTTGATGACAATGACGCCGACATCAGCAACTTACTCGCGGAGAAGAATAGACTACACAAAGCCTACATGAACCTTCGAACTGACGCCACCAAAGCAGCTTTTTTCAGATGCCGCCGCCTTCTACGGCAACGACTGCGGGAGCTGCAGAATGCCTGGATGATCTGAAATGCTGAGGAAATCCAGGGGTATGTGGACCGCAATGAAATGAAAACTTTTTCAAAGCCATCAAGGCCATCAACGGCCCGTGTATCAAGGGGACCGCACCGCTGCTCAGCTCTGACGGCACAACACTGCTGACAGAGAAATCGCAAATTCTGAAGCGCTGGGCCGAGCACTTCAGAAATGTCCTTCATTGCTCATCAGCCATCTCCAATGCTGCCATTGACCTGCTCCCTCAAGTGGACACGAACAATGACCTGGATCTGTCGCCTTCCCTACCAGAAACCATCCGGGCTGTGCAGCAGATTTCCAGCGGTAAATTACCGGGATCCGACGCAACCCCACCAGAAGTTTACAAGCATGGTGGGCACCGGCTGATGGCAGAACTCACAACACTCTTCCAGGAGATTTGGCGCCAATGACAAGTTCCTCCGGATTTCAAAGACGTGACCATCGTCCATCTCTACAAACGGAAGGGGAACTGGCAACTCTGTGATAATCATAGAG
This sequence comes from Schistocephalus solidus, assembly GCA_017591395.1. Taxonomy (NCBI): domain Eukaryota; kingdom Metazoa; phylum Platyhelminthes; class Cestoda; order Diphyllobothriidea; family Diphyllobothriidae; genus Schistocephalus; species Schistocephalus solidus. The sequence goes on from WEDG01007216.1 coordinate 6,376, forward strand.
GCATATCGTTGCTCAACATCGCCGGGAAGATCTTCGCCCGTATCCTTCTCAATCGTCTTAACCGAATTTCTGCATGAATTTCCACAGTCCGTCGCGATTCACCGTGTCAAAGGCTTTCGTTAGATACACGAAGGTAGTGTAAAGGAGAGTTCGCAACTCCTGGCACTTCTCTTGGAGTTGGCGGGCGGTAAAGATCATATTGGTTGTTCCGCGGTGTCGGCGGAAGCCACATTGGCTTTCCGGGAGCAGGCCCTGCTCTAGGTGATCGTTCAGACCGATTTAGAAGGATACGGGGGAAGATCTTCCCGGTGATGTTGAGCAACGAGATGCCTCTGGGTTTATCACAGAGTTGCCGGTTCCCCTCCAACTTGTAGAGGTGGACGATGGTCGCGCCTTTTAGATCCTGAGCAGCTTGTCCTTGTTTCCACATCTTCTGGAATAGTGTTATGAGTACTGCCATCAGCCGTGGCCCTCCATGCTTGTAGACTTCCGGTGGGATTGCATCAGATCCTGGTACTTTTTTCACTGGAAATCCGTTGCACGCCTCGGATGGTTTCTGGTAGGGAAGGCGGCAGACCTAGGTCATTGTTCGTTTCCTCCTGAGTGAGACGGCCAATGGCAGCATCGGAGATGGCTGATGAGGACACTTCTGAAGTGCTTTGCCCGGCGCTTCACAATTTGGTATTATTCTATCGGAAGTGTTGTGCAGTCAGATCTGAGCAGCGGTGCGGTTCCCTCAATAAAGGGGCCGTAGCTGCCTTGATGGCTTTGAATAAGTTTTTCATTGCATTGTGGTCCACATACCCCCTGGATTTCCTCAGCCTTTAGGACCATCCAGACATCATGCATCTCCCGCAGCCGTGGCTGTACAAGCCGGCGGCATCTGAAGAAGGCTGCTTTAGTGGCTTCAGTCGATTCTTCTTCACAAGTAGTTTGCTGATGACGGCATCATTATCGTCAAACCAGTGCTGGTGTTGACGGCGTGCGCGTCTGAGGACTTCGAGGGCAGTGGACTGGATGACATTTCGCAGTTTTCACCATCGTGTCTCCACGGTAGCATTATCTGCTGGAGCATGCAGGTGTTCCAGTTTTCTCGGTTATTTGGTTGCTGAAATCCAAACAGTGAGCAGGCAAATTTAATAAAAGAGTATTTGAATTACCTGGCGGCCTCTTACCTTGGGGCCTTCGTCGGGGTTGCAGTGGGAGCCTCATCTGGGAGATGACGAGGTGGTGATCTGTCCAACCATCGGAATCGCGGATCGCCTTGGTTACCAGCACGTCCTGTCGATCTCGCCTCCGCACGAGAACCTATCCCAGTAGCTGCCAGCGCCACGTTTGAGGGTGCATCGACGTGACCTTCTCCCGCGTCGGAAGACGAAAGAAGGTGTTGCTCAGCAGGAGCTGGTGTCCCGCATAGGTTCACAGAAGAAGGAGGCCGGTATCGTTACAGCTACCGAGACCGGTTGGACCCAGTACTCCGTGCCAGGCAGCATGGTCTGTCGCAACGCCGGCTTTGAAGTCACCAAGGACAGTCAACGTATCCGCCTTCGGCACAGTTGCTAGCAGGACGTGCAGGTCCTCGTAGAATTCGTCCTTCGCCGCATCAGAGCTTGTCATTGGGGGAGCGTAGGCGCTGATGATGGTGGTAAACCGGTTTCCCCGAAGAGGCAGGCGGAGGCCTAGCAGGCGATCGTTTATACCCTGCAGCAGAGAGGGCAGACGTCCCACGATGTCGTTCTGGATGTCAAAGGCAACACCAGCGTCGCATCGCTCTGCCTTTGGCCGGCCGCCCCAGAAGAAGTTGTAGCCGGCACCCACCTCCTCCAGCTGACCCTGCTCAGAGAATCAGGTCTTGCTGAGAGCAGCAATGTCCACCTTGTAACGCGCCAGTTCCTGAGTGACTGGCGCCGTCCTCCATTCCGGTCGATTTCTCCTTGAAAAGTCTAAAAAGGAACGAACATTCCAGGCTGCTAGTGTGAGTGGACTCACCCAAGCAGCCTGGAGGGTATGGTGAGGGGGATTGGGACGGGGGTATTGTTTTTTGTTTGAGTTTTATGATCGCGTATTTTGCGACCTGCGAGCCGCGGCCGGATGCAGAAGAAGTGATACCTAGCATTTGTTTAAGGCACCTTTTCTAGCCCCTTCCTTCACGAGGAGGCAAGCAGTGCTGTCCCAGATAGGGCTGCTGGGACATTTCAAACGACTGCCGAGCTCCACTATGGGTCACGGTTTGTTTTAGTGGAAGGGTGACCTGAGTTAGCCTGGGCCGCCTACGGGGTTGCTGTCGCCCCCACCACAGGACTTTTTGAGAGGGGGGAGGTGGGAAGTTCGGGAGTCAGACATACCGGGTGCGGAGGCACACAAAACACCGGAGACCCTCACCTGGTTTAATTGGCCGGTCGTGACGTTTGCCCGGGGTGCGGCCGCTGGGAAGAACCCAACTTCGAGGAGCCACAGGTGAGAGTTGGGTACCAGTTAGAGGTAGCCACAGGAGCATTTCACCACCTGTACGAGACAAATGGAGCGACCAAATGCTATCTGTGTGGTGCTATCCCTAACTATAACCCCCTAAACCCCCCAATTTAATATGCAGTATGACAGCTTGTCACCCGTTTGATATTTCATTTTGTTTCCAAATAGTCTTACGGGACATCAGCATACTTTTCCTCTTTGGTGTTTTTTGAGGTGTTGTTGACTAAGGGAAGGGGCATTTCTCAAATGGAGACCTAACAATAATAGAAGTTTTCGATAATGCTCTAAACTAGGTACATCTTCAAAAAGTGTCGCTGTGATCTAGCACAATTAGTAACATCGGATTTCGTCCCGAATAAGGAAGCGTGATTTTCGACTAAAATAATCCACGTTTTTTTCGTGTATGAAGTAAAAAGGCTCTTTCCTTTACATGTTTAAGTAATCCGTAGGGTACAGAACGTTCGACTTACCAGAATCCGGTCGTCTGGATTGCGGTCCTCTCACTTTCACCACTTTGAGTGCCTACTGTACACCAGAGAGGTCTGTGATGCCATAGGCGGCGTTTTTACTCGTGACGGCTGTTTGCTGTCAACCTCATGCCTTCAAGCCAGATACAGTAGCTGGCCTATCTCAGGAAATTTTAATCGAGATTCTGAATTGTATTTTTTTTATTCGAAAGGATTCCTTAGGTTTGATTGTGATATTGATTAGAATGCAACATAACGCCAAGATATTTCAGTCACGACAACATATTAGATTTTGTCCGAATCACTTTCCTGTCGCTTGCAAAATTCACACTGGGTATAAACAGGCTACTTACTTCGTATGCATTTTCCCTATCAATTGCCGGTTATTATGTAAATTAAAACATGGGTTACATAAGACATATATAAAAATATGCTATCTTGTACTCATTTGGTAGAAAATTATCCTTTTTTCGACGTTCGCACTCAAAGAAAATGTATCCTTCGGTTTCAAAACTTTTGCGATTACGATGTTTTAAGACCGCAAAATGCCAATTCTTACAACATGTAAGCTATTCATTTATGAGGGGAGAATTTTGGCAGCTTTTAGTAATTTGTTTGACCCATTTGTGAAAACTCTGCGGCCTCGGTGGGATTTGAACCCACGCCAGCAAGGGGAAGGTTTTAGTAAAGTCAACGCGCTAGCCAATTAATTATTCAAATCAGCCAAAATCCTCCACTAATTAATTGTGCCTGGTAGTCATCTGGTGGATTCTATATGTATTGCTTAGGAAATCCTGCTTGGGTAGTCAGCTTACAGTATCAGAATTGGTAGATTCCATACGTTGCAGTAGGCTGGGCGGGTAACTTTGACCATAGTGTGATTAAACTCACGGCTGTCGGTGGGACTTCCTAGCTCAGTTGGCTAGGGCGTTGACTGTACTTAAGTCCTCCGCTTGTTGGCTTGAGTTCGAATCCCACGGAGACTGCCGAGTTTTTCACAAGTGGGTCAACTTAATTATTCCTTTATTGATTCTGCTGAAAAATTATGCAATATGGTTCACATCTATTGCAAAGTTACATGGGCCCGGTACGCTATCTTCTTCTTTGTAAGGTGAAGGGATGCACAAAAAGGCAGCTAATTGGGAAATCCTAAGCGCAATTGCAATTTCAGGTCAGGTTCGAAATTGCCCTCTAATTCAGTAAGAAATGGAATCTGGTGCAACTGCCTGCGTGAAAATTTGCTAATTATATAGAACGTTATTCTTAGATACAACACTCACCTCGAACAGCCTTCACGGATGAAGAACCCCATGACGACAAGATATGTGTCGAGGCAAAATAAACACACGTATTCACTGTCAGGTCTAAAACCCTCAAATGCACCATTCAAGGTTATCTAAAACGTTCTAACACGTGGTTTACTGTCAACTCGGATGGTGCATTATAGTTTTCTTATCGTAGACGGTGTGTATCAGCCTCTTTCAGGTGTTCATTTCACGTGACTAGCAGTCACTGATAGTATCAGTTGCTTTGAGAGTCTACAATGGGCCATCAACACTTACTGATTTTCCGCAACTTTTGTTGCTATGGCTAATAGCGGTGAGGGTTATCATTGTTAAATAACCCATAGCCGGAGGTCCTACCAACTTTGTCCCACATATGATCTACAGACACAACAATAACCTGTGCTCGGCGTTGACTGCCCATTTTTTTCTTTTTGAGATTCATGCGACTGAATGTTAGAGTGCACTATTAGCAGAGATAATTAAGGTAAGCTTTGTTGGATAGCAGGTTCTGTGTCGGTGGAAATGTGTGTTGCTGTTGTTATCTCTGTCGATGGACTCCTGCACGAGTTCAAAAGCCCAGTGCTCGAGTGCTCGAACAGTTTCTTTTTTATTCAAATGTGTTCCTATATAAGTGATAGCTGATCTGCCAGCTGTATTGATAGATCGTTGATCAAGATAACTAATTGGGCGATGCTTGTCAGGCAACCATTGTTTTCTGCGTAGTAGACATCCCCACACGTTTCACTCAGTTGGGGGTACCTTCGTATTCAACAAGTGCGTGTTTGCCAACATCAGGGCTAGTTTAACCGTTTCCATATATATTCTCGTTCACAAGACCTCAGTGCTCATGTCAATACCGAAGATCCGGGTGTTTCGTGTATTCTAGCACTGCTTTGGCAGACAGTGGACCCGACTGCGGAGCTTCCGACCCCCTGTTGTACCGATTCGACGTCTGTACCTACGTGTATCCTAGTCGTAGGTGGGTATGTTGTCACCACTTGAAGAGCTCTTCGTCCTACTCATATTTCTATCCTTCTTTTCTTATTCACTCGTGAATTTTATATCCACGAAGATTAAGCTGTGCAGATTATTAGACTTCTATAGTCTGTTCCTCCTGATGAAAAAAAAACGTTTCGTCAACGAAATCGCCCCAAATGATCAGCACCTGAATGAGTCTGAAAACTCAAACAAATAAAGAAATGGTTTTGGTGATCGAATAACCTGCTTCCTCCCTTCTTGTACATAAATCTGGATTGCGAACATTTGCCTCAGTTCGTGAGGTTTCGAGCTTCTATGTGGAAATTAGTTGTGTCCTCATACGCAAGAGACTAAATATATACAGAACACGGAACAAGAAAAGTAGCTAAGCTGTTTTAATTCCGTGACCTTGTCAGGGTTAACGGATACCCAAGCAACGTTTTTGAGAAAATTGAACACCAGACGAACCAAGGCATCTAAAATAAGGGTAACTTGAATTTAGGAAGCTAAGTCGTCCATAAATTGGATCTCCGGTCGATCCTTCAGTTTCAACATACCCACAGGTGAGCGTGCTCATCGACTACATTTTGGTAGTTTTATGTCAATTTCCGTAGCCGATGGACATTGGGGAAGTTATTGATATGCACGGGGTTATTTGAATGCATAAACTCCAAGCCCTTCCGTTGTACTTAAGTCTCTTAAGTAGCTTTATTTAATTTGATAAGATTCTTTGATGCACATTCTAGGTCGGACAGTTAGCAAGTCGTCGACACACCCCGGTCGGGCACTGTTGAATGCCCATTACCGATAACTTCCCCTCCCCCTTCCCTCCGGTACCGAGAGGGGCTGCCAACAAAAACTGTTGTAGGTGGAAATTATAGATCAGGATATATATCTAACTTCCTGTGCTAACTTAACCCCCTCATCTGTACATGCACACCAGTCTGCATGGACCAGGCACGCTCGCATCATTTGGACATCACTCGAATAAGGTTTTTCCTTCATGTTTAATTGTGTAAGTTGAATCAGGAACTTCGACTTTGAGTGTCAAATAGTAAGCATAGTTGAGGGGCTACTAACGTGTTTTACCGGTAAATATGAAGGGGGGAGAGGCAGATGGGTCTCTGGCAGGCGTGACAGACTGAGCTGACGCATGAGGCCTAGCCAAGGATCAGACACGTAGGTGGCAAGTATTTTTTGCGGTGGCTGTAGAACACATCAGTCACTGCACACAATTACACATCTAGTTAACCTGATTGGAATTTTCCACTGGTACCTGACGGGAGAGAGAGAGAGAGAGAGAGAAAGGCTAATCCAACTAGCACTTTCCTCGGTAGTGTAAAGCTTAAGCGTTATTAACCTATCATGACAGGACAAGAGTTGGGGGCTCGAAGTTTGCAACCTAACGGAATAACCCATTTCTCCACTGCCGTACCAGCGACTCCTCTTCACATAATCTTTTATGGCAGCTCGCTCGGATGCGATATCTTAGCCCTTTTTACTTGAGGTTTGTGAACATGGCCGGTAAAGACAAAAGAGACTGGAATGGTCATTTATGGCTCATTAGTTGTCATCAATCAGTCATATTAAACCCTAGGTGGTGCACCACCTGAGGCTCGTAACCGCGACCTGTTGATCAGAAGTCCAAAACTCTAACCATTGAACCACGTGACCATTGTCTTGCCGGTGTAGATCTGGAATACGGACATTCTTGATGAAAGCTCACTGATCGTTAACGGAACTCACTCGTCCCCTTTTGCCTTGGAGCTCATTCTCGAGTCCCGCCAGCAGCCGCACAGCGGCTAGTCTTAGTAGAGGCGGATTAACCATGCCGACAAAGACAAGGGAGAATGGAATGGCTATTTCTGACTCATTAGCCGTCATCAGTCAGTCATACCCAAACCTTAGGCGGTGCCCCACCCGAGGCTCGAACCCGCGACCTGCTGATCAGAAGTCCAACGCTCTTGGGTTTTGCGCCACCTGGGGTCGGGTATGACTGGCTGCTGGTGGCTAATGAGCCAGAAATTGTCATTCCAGTCTCTCTTACCTTTGCCGGCAATGTTAATCTGCCTATGATATTATCCGCTGTGTAGCTGCTGGTGGGGCTACAAGGCAGAACGAGATAAGTTATTTACATAAGCGACCGTTGAGTGCTCGTCAACCTGATCTTTGCTTGTAGGGCATGGATAGCGGGTTGGAATATGTGCATATTGTTAATAAAAAATAAAATGAGAGCCAGGGCTTAAATGGTAACTCATACATCTAGCTAAATAATAAAGGAACTTGTAATGAGTGACGGCGACGGCATCCATACTCCTGTGCCATGTCGTGTGGTTCATGGCCAGATGAGTTTTACCCACAATACCAAAGAGATACAGCGTGAATCAACATGAGAATGAAAGTTAACTACTTCACACGTCAGTTCGACCGTTTTTATCGGACGATGTACACCGTATGCTTTACATAAAGGTGGTGCGGGGACGGTGACTTGTGAGCAAATAAGTTTTAAGGGATAATATACGGCATCTACCGCACTCTCTTTTCCCTTACTCGCCTGTGCTCGGTGTCAAGACATAGTCAAGAAGACCGGAGGCGGGGTCAGGCGCAGATGAAGCATACCCAATGGAGTGGGAAAGCGGGGTGCGGAATGAGCCTGCACCTACGCGTGTCCATTTTGGGTATTCGAACACCATTTTCGGCATTTTTTATGGAACCTAGTCTTAAATAACGCATGCTGTACCCTGGTTTGGTCCCCGTATTGTACCCACGCATCTACCACGCGGCCCGTTTAGGGAGCACATTACTTTACACAGGAACAGTCTGAAAACCATAAATTAACTGCCTAAGTCATCTAGATACCGAATGGATGGCAGACGATACGAACAGGTCAAAAATTATCACGCTCAGCTCCTAATGATAGGTGGAAAAGAACGTAATTACTAAAACAAATTTACTGGCCGTTTGGAGCTACGAACTATGAGTTCTGTTGATGTCTGTCGAACACCGAACTGCATAACAAAATCGGACATAACTTAAACGATTCACCGAAATGCCAGCATAAGTACCAGCAAAATGCCCAGACACGTGTTTCGACTATTTTGTGCCGCCTCATAAAGCAAATATGATGAATTCGGCTCATCAGTGTGTCCCCAGTCATCTCTGTGCAGTTTCTAGTAAAGTTTTCAACGTTGTCACTTTTAATTTCCTCAAAAATGTATGTGCAAGCTTGGATTAAAACAATCACACCGATACTTAATAGGTTTTTCTGAAGTATTTACGCCAAGATCGTGCTCTAATTGCCGAGAAAAAAAAGAGTAAGATTGAAGCTGCAGTTTATATTAAAAAGTACCCTTATATTGCTGGGGACGCACTATTGACCCAAAATCATCGCAGTCGCGTCATACGACAAAAAAAATCGTTGAACCACGCGTCAGGGCTTTTAAATAGTATCTGTTTTGGCATTATGGTGAATCGGGGTGTAGTGGTACTAGTTAGGGGTAACACCACACAGATAGCATTTGGTTGCTCCATTTGGCTCGTACAGGTGGTGAATGCTCCTGTGGCCGCCTCTAACTGGTACACAACTCTCACCTGTGGCTCCTCAAAGTGGGGTTATCCCTGCGGCCACAACCCGGGCAACCGTCACGACCAGAAGGCTAAACCAGGTGAGGGTCTCCAGTGTTGTGTGTGCCTCCGGGGTGTAGGGGTACTAGTGGGGTGTAGGGGTACTAGTTAGGGGTAGCACTACACAGATAGCATTTGGTCGCTCCATTTGTCTCGTACAGGTGGTGAATGCTCCTGTGGCCGCCTCTAACTGGTACCCAACTCTCACCTGTGGCTCCTCGAAGTTGGGTTCTTCCCAGCGGCCACACCCCCGGGCAACCGTCACGACCGGCGGGCTAAACCAGGTGAGGGTCTCCGGTGTTGTGTGTGCCTCCACACCCGGTATGCCTGACTCCCGAACTTCCCACCTCCCCCTCTCAAAAAGTCCTACGGTGGGGGCGACAGCAACCCCGTAGGCGGCCCAGACTAACTCGGGTCGTTCTTCCACTAAAACAAAACCGTGACCCATAGTGGAGTTCGGCAGCCGTCTGGGATGTCCGAGCAGCCCTATTTAGGGATAGCACTGCTTGCCTCCTCGCGGAGGAAGGGGCTAGAAAATGTGCCCTAAAAAATTGCTGGTTCTCACGTCTTCTGCAGCCGGCCGCGGCTCGCAGATCGCAAACTACGCGGTCGTAAAACTCAAACAAACAACAATACCCCCCGTCCCCATCCCCCTCGCCATACTCTCCAGGCTGCTCGGGTGAGTCCACTCACACTAGCAGCCTGGAATGTTCGTTCCCTTTTAGACAATCCTAAGAGCAACCGGCCGGAACGGAGGACGGCGCTAGTCGCTCGGGAACTGGTGCGCTACAAGGTGGACATTGCTGCTCTCAGCGAGACCCGATTCTCTGAACAGGGTCAGCTGGAGGAGGTGGGGGCCGGCTACACTTTCTTCTGGAGCGGCCGGCCAAAGGCAGAGCGACGCGACGCTGGTGTTGCCTTTGCCATTCGTAACGACATCGTGGGACGTCTGCCCTGTCTGCCGCAGGGTATCAATGATCGCCTGATGAGCCTCCGCCTGCCTCTTCGGGGAGACCAGTTCGCCACCATCATCAGCGCCTACGCTCCCCCAATGACGAGCTCTGATGCGGCGAAGGACAAATTCTACGAGGACCTGCACGCCTTGCTGGCGACTGTGCCGAAAGAGGACAAGTTAATTGTCCTTGGTGATTTCAATGCCCGCGTCGGGACGGACCACGCTGCCTGGCAGGGGAGTGCTGGGTCCCCACGGTCTCGGTAGCTGTAACGATAATGGCCTCCTTCTTCTGCGCACGTGTGCGGAACACCGTCTCCTGCTGACCAACACCTTCTTCCGCCTTCCGACGCGGGAGAAGGCCACGTGGATGCACCCTCGGTCGCGGCGCTGGCATCTGCTGGACTATGTTCTCGTCCGGAGGCGAGATCGACAGGACGTGCTGGTAACCAAGGCGATCCGCGATGCCGATGGTTGGACAGATCACCGCCTTGTCATCTCCCCAGATGAGGCTCCGACTGCAACCCCGACGAAGGCCCCAAGGTAAGAGGCCGCCATGTAAGTTAAATACTCTTTTATTAAATTTGCCTGCTCACTGTTTTTGATTTCAGCAACCAAATAACCGAGAAACTGGAGGACCTGCATGCTCCAGATGATAACGCTACCGTGGAGACACGATGGTGTCAACTGCGAAATGTCATCCAGTCCACCGCCCTCGATGTACTCGGACGCGCACACCGTCGACACCAGGACTGGTTTGACGACAATGACGCCGACATCAGCAACTTACTCGCGGAGAAGAATAGACTACACAAAGCCTACATGGACCTTCGAACTGACGCCACCAAAGCAGCCTTCTTCAGATGCAGGCGCCTTGTACAACAACGGCTGCGGGAGATGCAGGATGCCTGGATGATCCGAAAGGCTGAGGAAATCCAGGGTATGCGGACCGCAATGAAATGAAAAACTTTTTCAAAGCCATCAAAGCCATCTACGGCCCGTGTATCAAGGGGTCCGCACCGCTGCTCAGCTCTGACGGCACAACACTGCTGACAGAGAAATCGCAAATTCTGAAGCGCTGGGCCGAGCACTTCAGAAATGTCCTTAACTGTTCATCAGCCATCTCCGATGCTGCCATTGACCGGCTCCCTCAAGTGGACACGAACAATGACCTGGATCTCCCGCCTTCCCTACCAGAAACCATCCGGGCCGTGCAGCAGATTTCCAGCGGTAAAGCACCGGGATCTGACGCAATCCCACCGGAAGTATACAAGCACGGTGGGCCCCGGCTGATGGCAGAACTCACAACACTCTTCCAGGAGATGTGGCACCAAGGACAAGTTCCTCAGGATTTCAAAGACGCGACCATCGTCCATCTCTACAAACGGAAGGGGAACCGGCAACTCTGTGATAATCACAGAGGCATCTCGTTGCTCAACATCGCGGGAAGATCTTCGCCCGTATCCTTCTCAATCGTCTTAACGGTCACCTAGAGCAGGGCCTGCTTCCGGAAAGCCAATGTGGCTTCCGCCGACACCGCGGAACAACCGATATGATCTTTGCCGCCCGCCAGCTACAAGAGAAGTGTCAGGAGATGCGAACTCACCTATACACTACCTTCGTGGATCTAACGAAAGCCTTTGACACGGTGAATCGTGACGGACTGTGGAAAGTCATGCAGAAATTTGGCTGTCCTAAGCGGTTCACGCACATGGTACGTCAGCTTCATGACGGGATGACGGCGCGCGTCACTGACAACGGGACGGTATCCGAAGCATTCGCAGTGACCAACGGAGTGAAGCAGGGCTGCGTACTGGCCCCCACCCTCTTCAGTCTCATGTTCTCGGCTATGCTGATGGACGCCTACCGTGATGAGCAGCCTGGTATCCGCATCGCCTACAGAACTGACGGGCACCTTCTCAACAGTCGGCGTATGCAGGCTCCAACGCGCGTGTCTACGACTACAGTCCATGACTTGCTCTTCGCGGACGACTGCGCCCTTAACACCGTGACAGAGGAGGACATGCAAAGGAGCATGGACCTCTTCGCCGGAGGCTGCGCCGATTTTGGATTAACAATCAGTACAGCCAAAACAGTTGTCATGCACCAGCCGCCACCCAGCGCAGAATACAATGCTCCTCGAATCTATGTCAACGGTGCTCTACTCAAAAACGTGGAAACCTTCGCTTATCTAGGAAGCACGATGTCGCGCAACACGAGAATCGATGACGAGGTTGCCCAACGGATCTCCAAAGCTAGTCAGGCTTTCGGCCGGCTGCAGTCCTCCGTGTGGAATCGCCACGGTATTCACCTGAACACCAAACTGAAGATGTACAAGGCCGTCGTCTTGTCGACACTCCTTTACGGAGCGGAAACCTGGACCGTCTACTCGAACCAAGCCAGGAAGCTGAATCACTTTCATCTCAGCTGCCTCCGCAGAATACTGAAGCTGAGATGGCAAGACAGGATCCCGGACACGGAAGTCCTGGAGCGGACCGGAATCCTCAGCATCCATGCCATGCTGAGGCAAGTGCAACTGCGATGGAGCGGCCACCTGGTAAGAATGGACGACGAGCGACTACCCAAACGACTTTTCTACGGTGATGTCGCTACGGGTTCTCGCAGGCAGGGAGGTCAAAAACGACGCTACAAGGACACTTTGAAGACATCGCTGAAGCAACTGCAAATCAACTCTGCGACCTGGGAGGACCTCGCCCAGGATAGACCGGCATGGAGAAGATCAGTGAAGACTGGTTCAGCGATCTATGAGGCCAACCGGATCGCCGCTGCCAAGGCCAAAAGAGCGGCACGAAAGTCACCAGCGCCCCGGACCAACACCGCCAATGCCCAGGCCCTGCCAACGTGCCCGCGCTGTCAACGCATCTTCCGCGCGCGAATCGGCCTGGTTGGACATCTTCGGACGCAATGCACAAACAATCCGACAATTCCAATTTCTACGTCAAATTCTGCTAACCCTCCTTCTGACTCCCCTACCCTCACTCCTGTCATCAATTCCATTGCTCCCACCATCACAGAGACCACATCCATCTACTCATCGCCTGTTACCCCTACCACCGCAACCACCACCGCCTTCACTACCACCACCACCACCATCAGCGATGGGGAATCTCTCCTAAGCTGTACTCAATGCGACCGCACATTCACCTCACGAATCGGCCTGGTCGGTCACTTGCGAATACATCGTACAGAGACCGGTGAGCCAGTGCCTGGAGCACCATCACACAGCAGAGGTCGTCGCCTCCACTGCCCTCACTGTCCTCGCGCATTCACTCATCGCATAGGCCTATTCGGTCACATGCGCATCCATAACAGCGGAATTAACCACAATGCCGACAACACCGATACACCATGCACACCCTCCGCTCCTGCCATTCTTAGTGCCCCTGCCACCCCCACTACCAGCAATGACATCCTCCCAGCCTCTACCGATTTCTCCTGCCCACACTGAACCCGCAACTTCAACTCACGCATCGGCCTGGTCGGTCACCTGCGAATCCATCGCATGGAGGCTGGTGAACCAGTGCCTGGGGCTCCGACATACAGTCGACGTGCCCGCCTTCACTGCCCTAACTGCTTTCGCACATTTACACACCGCATGGGCCTATTAGGACACATGCGCCTCCATGACAACCTCCGGTAAACCACCGTAGGCTAACCTACATCAGCGCACACTACCTACACCAATGCATCGACAACACTCTCACAATCACCATTTACCACAGTATATCACGGTTTCCTAGAAACCGTGGCTGGGAAGTCTGCCAATCTGACGCTTCCACCAGACCACGCCGTCGGCTCAGTGTATGTGCTGTGTGTGTCGAGTGGCTGACCAGTGAACTGGGAGTCAGACGGCGATGGCTGCTCCATATCCCCTGAGTTTGTGAATCCTGGTGTGTGCGTTATGGGGGCCAGGTCGTGCTGTGGCGCGCGAAGACGGGTACGCCGATCCGTCAGCCAATGCGCCCACTCCCACATCAGGCAACTGACTGGCTCGGACAGTGGTCTGATTGTGGGGGTGGGGGAGAGAGTGAGGTCGAGAGCTCAGCGTATTTTCCTCACTATAAACAATCTGACGCGCTTGAAACTATCACGGTGCGCTAAAAGCCGTGGCTTGGAAGGTTGCCAACTGACGGGATAACTCGGACCGCGTGGTCAGCCCAATGTGTGTTTTGTGTGGAGTGGCTGACTGGCGGACTGAGAGTCAGGTTGCAATGGCTCCTTCTTAATGTGGCCTTTATGGCACTCCCACTCCGTGGGATCCGAGCCAGGTGTGGTGGCACGCCCAGGGGCGGCTTAGGCCGCGCCAGCCACCTGCGCCCTCTCCCATCTCCGGTCTTCTTGACTCTGTCTTGACACCGGACTCAGGTGGGGGAGGAGGAGAGAGTGCGGTAGCTGCAGCGCAAGGCTACTATCACTTAAAACTAATTCACGCGCAAGTCACCGTCCCTGCACCACCTGGTGTGGAGCATACGGTGGACCTCGTCGAAATCGACGGTCGAACTGCCATGTGTGTGTGTAGGGGTACTAGTTAGGGGTAGCACCACACAGATAGCATTTGGTCGCTCCATTTGTCTCGTACAGGTGGTGAATGCTCCTGTGGCCGCCTCTAACTGGTACCCAACTCTCACCTGTGGCTCCTCGAAGTTGGGTTCTTCCCAGCGGCCACACCCCGGGCAACCGTCACGACCGGCGGGCTAAACCAGGTGAGGGTCTCCGGTGTTGTGTGTGCCTCCACACCCGGTATGTCTGACTCCCGAACTTCCCACCTCCCCCTCTCAAAAAGTCCTACGGTGGGGGCGACAGCAACCCCGTAGGCGGCCCAGACTAACTCGGGTCGTTCTTCCACTAAAACAAAACCGTGACCCATAGTGGAGTTCGGCAGCCGTCTGGGATGTCCGAGCAGCCCTATTTAGGGATAGCACTGCTTGCCTCCTCGCGGAGGAAGGGGCTAGAAAATGTGCCCTAAAAAATTGCTGGTTCTCACGTCTTCTGCAGCCGGCCGCGGCTCGCAGATCGCAAACTACGCGGTCGTAAAACTCAAACAAACAACAATACCCCCGTCCCCATCCCCCTCGCCATACTCTCCAGGCTGCTCGGGTGAGTCCACTCACACTAGCAGCCTGGAATGTTCGTTCCCTTTTAGACAATCCTAGAGCAACCGGCCGGAACGGAGGACGGCGCTAGTCGCTCGGGAACTGGTGCGCTACAAGGTGGACATTGCTGCTCTCAGCGAGACCCGATTCTCTGAGCAGGGTCAGCTGGAGGAGGTGGGGGCCGGCTACACCTTCTTCTGGAGCGGCCGGCCAAAGGCAGAGCGACGCGACGCTGGTGTTGCCTTTGCCATTCGTAACGACATCGTGGGACGTCTGCCCTGTCTGCCGCAGGGTATCAATGATCGCCTGATGAGCCTCCGCCTGCCTCTTCGGGGAGACCAGTTCGCCACCATCATCAGCGCCTACGCTCCCCCAATGACGAGCTCTGATGCGGCGAAGGACAAATTCTACGAGGACCTGCACGCCTTGCTGGCGACTGTGCCGAAAGAGGATACGTTAATTGTCCTTGGTGACTTCAATGCCCGCGTCGGGACGGACCACGCTGCCTGGCAGGGAGTGCTGGGTCCCCACGGTCTCGGTAGCTGTAACGATAACGGCCTCCTTCTTCTGCGCACGTGTGCGGGAACACCAGTCTCCCTGCTGACCAACACCTTCTTCCGCCTTCCGACGCGGGAGAAGGCCACGTGGATGCACCCTCGGTCGCGGCGCTGGCATCTGCTGGACTATGTTCTCGTCCGGAGGCGAGATCGACAGGACGTGCTGGTAACCAAGGCGATCCGCGATGCCGATGGTTGGACAGATCACCGCCTCGTCATCTCCCAGATGAGGCTCCGACTGCAACCCCGACGAAGGCCCCAAGGTAAGAGGCCGCCATGTAAGTTAAATACTCTTTTATTAAATTTGCCTGCTCACTGTTTTGATTTCAGCAACCAAATAACCGAGAAACTGGAGGACCTGCATGCTCCAGATGATAATGCTACCGTGGAGACACGATGGTGTCAACTGCGAAATGTCATCCAGTCCACCGCCCTCGAAGTCCTCGGACGCGCACACCGTCGACACCAGGACTGGTTTGACGACAATGACGCCGACATCAGCAACTTACTCGCGGAGAAGAATGGACTACACAAAGCCTACATGGACCTTCGGACTGACGCCACCAAAAGCAGCCTTCTTCAGATGCCGGCGCCTTGTACAACAACGGCTGCGGGAGATGCAGGATGCCTGGATGATCCGAAAGGCTGAGGAAATCCAGGGTATGCGGACCGCAATGAAATGAAAAACTTTTTCAAAGCCATCAAGGCCATCTACGGCCCGTGTATCAAGGGGACCGCACCGCTGCTCAGCTCTGACGGCACAACACTGCTGACAGAGAAATCGCAAATTCTGAAGCGCTGGGCCGAGCACTTCAGAAATGTCCTTAATTGCTCATCAGCCATCTCCGATGCTGCCATTGACCGGCTCCCTCAAGTGGACACGAACAATGACCTGGATCTGCCGCCTTCCCTACCAGAAACCATCCGGGCCGTGCAGCAGATTTCCAGCGGTAAAGCACCGGGATCCGACGCAATCCCCACCGGAAGTCTACAAGCACGGTGGGCCCCGGCTGATGGCAGAACTCACAACACTCTTCCAGGAGATGTGGCGCCAAGGACAAGTTCCTCAGGATTTCAAAGACGCGACCATCGTCCATCTCTACAAACGGAAGGGGAACCGGCAACTCTGTGATAATCACAGAGGCATCTCGTTGCTCAACATCGCCGGGAAGATCTTCGCCCGTATCCTTCTCAATCGTCTTGAACGGTCACTCAGAGTAGGGCCTGCTCCCGGAAAGCCAATAAGGCTTCCGCCGACACTCGCGGAACAACCGATATGATCTTTGCCGCCCGCCAGCTACAAGAGAAGTGTCAGGAGATGCGAACTCACCTACACTACCTTCGTGGATCTAACGAAAGCCTTTGACACGGTGAATCGCGACGGACTGTGGAAATTCATGCAGAAGCATTCGCAGTGACCAACGGAATAAAGCAGGGCTGCGTACTTGCCCCCACCCTCTTCAGTCTCATGTTCTCGTCTAAGCTGATGGACGCCTACCGTGATGAGCAGCCTGGGATCCGCATCGCCTACAGAACCGACGGGCACCTTCTCAATAGTCGGAGTATGCAGGCCCCAACGTGCGTGTCTACGACTATAGTCCATGACTTGCTCTTCGCGGACGACTGTACCCTTAACACCGTGACGGGGGGAGGACATGCAAAGGAGTATGGACCTCTTCGCCACAGGCTGCGCCGATTTTGGATTAACAATCAGTACAGCCAAAACGTTTGTCATGCACCAGCCGCCCAGCGCGGAATACAATGCTCCTCGAATCAATGTTAACGGTGCTCAACTCAAAAACGTGGAAGCACGCTGTCACGCAACACGAAAATCGATGACGAGGTTGCCCAACGGATCTTCAAAGCTAGTCAGGCCTTCGGCCGGCTTCAGGCCTCCATGTGGAATCGCCACGGTATTAACCTGAACACCAAACTGAAGATGTACAAAGCCTTCGTCTTGATGACACTCCTTTACGGAGCGGAGACCTGGACCGTCTACTAAAACCAAGCCAGGAAGCTGAATCACTTCCATCTCAGCTGCCTCCACAGAATACTGAAGCTGAGAGGGCAAGACAGGATCCCGGACACGGAAGTCCTTGAGCGAACCGGGATCCTCAGTATCCACGCCATGCTGAGGCAAGTGCAACTGCAATGGAGCGGCCACCTGGTAAGAATAGACGACGAGCGACTACCCAAACGAATTTTCTACGGAGATGTCGCTACGGGTGCTCACCAACAGGGAGGTCAACAACGACGCTACAAGGAAACTTTGAAGAAATCGCTGAAGCAACTGCAAATCAACCCGTCGACCTGGGAGGACCTCGCCCAGGATAGACCGGCATTGAGAAGATCCGTGAAGACTGGTTCAGCAATCTATGAGGCCAACCGGATCGCCGCCGCCAAGGCCAAAAGAGCGGCATGAAAGTCACCAGCGCCCCGGACCAACATCGTCGATGCCCAGGCCCTGCCAACATGCCCACGCTGTCAACGCATCTTCCGCGCGCGAATCGGCCTGGTTGAACATCTTCGGATACAATTCACCAACAATTCCAATTTCTACGTAAAATTCTGCCAGCCCTCCTTTTGACTGCCACATCCTCACTCCTGGCATCAATTCCATTACTCCCACCATCATAGAGACCACATCCCTCTACTCATCGCCTGTTACCCCACCAACGCAACCACCACCGTCTTCGCCTTCACTACCACCACCACCATCAGCGATGGGGAATCTCTGCTAAGCTGTCCTCAATGCGACCGCACATCAACCTCACGCATCGGCCTGGACGGTCACTTGCGAATCCATCGTACAGAGACCGGTGAGCCAGTGCCTGGAGCACCATCACACAGCAGAGATCACCGCCTCCACTGTCCTCGCGCATTAACTCGTCGCATGGGCCTATGCGGTCACTTGCGCATCCACGACAACAGAATTCACCGCAATGCCGACAACACCGAAACATCATGCACACACTCCACTCCTGCTATTCTTATCGCCACTGCAACCCTCACTACCATGAATGACGTCCCCCAGCCTCTACCGATTTCTCCTGCCCAAACTGCGCCCGAAAATTAAACTCACGCATTGGCCCGGTCGGTCACCTTCGAATCCATCGCATGGAGGCTGGTGAACCAGTGCCTTGGGCTCCGACATACAGTCGACGCGCCCGCCTTCACTGCCCTCACTGTTCCCGCACATTTACACACCGCATGGGCCTATTAGGACACATGCGCCTTCACGACAACCTGCGGTAAACCACCGGAGGCTAAGCCACATCAGCGCACACCATCTACACTAATACATAGACAACACCCTCACAATCATCATAATTTACCTGATAAAATCACGGTCTCCTAGAAACCGTGGCTTGGAAGGCTGCCAATCTGACGCTTACGCCAGATCACGTCGTCGGCCCAGTGTATGTTCTGTGTGTGTCGAGTGGCTGACCAGTGGACTGGGAGTCAGACGGCGATGGCTCCTCCATATCCCCTGAGTAAGTAAATCCTGGTGTGTGCGTTATGGGGGCCAGGTCGTGCTGTGGCGCGCGAAGACGGGTACGCCAACCCGTCAGCCAATGTGCCCACTCCCACATCAGACAACTGACTGGCTCGGATGGTGGTCTGATTGTGGGGATGGGGGAGAGAGTGAGGTCAATAGCTCAGCGCATTTTACTCACTATAAACAATCTGACGCGCTTGAAACTATAACGGTACACTGAAAGTCGTGGCTTGGAAGGTTGCCAACTGATGGGATAACTCGGACCGCGTGGTCAGCCCAGTGTGTTTTGTGTGGAGTGGCTGACTGGCGGACTGAGAGTCAGGCTGCAATGGCTCCTTCTTAATGTGGCCTTTATGGCACTCCCACTCCATGGGATCTGAGTCAGGTGTGGTGGTACACCTAGGGGCGTCTCCGGCCGCGCCAGCCACCTGCACCTTCTCCCATCTCCGGTCTTCTTGACTCTGTCTTGACACCGGGCTGAGGTGGGTGAGGATGAGAGAGTGCGGTACCTGCAGCGCAAGGCTACTATCACTTAAAACTAATTCACGCGCAAGTCACTGTCCCTGCACCACCTGGTGTGGAGCATACGGTGGACCTCGTCGAAATCGACGGTCGAGCTGTCATGGTGAATCACTCAGTATTTGTATGCGACTGACTGCCAGTCTGCAGCTTGTAAACAGTGCGCAGTTAATGTTCAGTAACTAATGGACTTCAGCGAGCCGAGCGCAAAAATATTTTTTCGAGAGTTTTGCTCTAAGTTAGCGAATTAATTTCCGGGAAAATTAAAGAGAGCAACATCCGACACAACTGCCAGCGAGCGAGCGAGCCTTTTTATAGTGCTTTATTCAATGAAGTAGCAATTATTGTTTACTTAGTACGCCGATCTTCAAGCAAGCCAGTTTCAAACCGAACATGCTAGGGGTGACAACTACTGGGTTAGGGATGGATTTTCTCTTTTCGGAGGAATTCAAAGGCATGAGGAGGTAATCGATATGGCCAAAGTCCAAGATGAGAGGGTTTGTCCTGGCGACACTTCTTAATCCTGCCATGCAACGGACAGAACCTGATTCATCACATCACTAAATAGGACGCTTGAGTAGACATAGCCGTGTGACAGTTCGACCGTCGTAGTCCGACGATGTCCACCGTATGCTCCATGGAAGGGTGGAGCAGGGACGGTGACTTGCGCATGAATTAGTTTTAAGTGATAGTAGCCTTGCGCTGCAGCTACCGCACTCTCTCCTCCTCCCCCACCTGAGCCCGATGTTAAGACAGAGTCAAGAAGACCGGAGATGGGAGAGGGCGCAGGTGGCTGGCGCGACCGGAGCCTCCCCTGGGCGTGCCACCACACCTGGCTCGGATCCCACGGAGTGGGTGCCATAAAGCCACGTTAAGAAGGAGCCATTGCAACCTGACTCTCAGTCCGCCAGTCAGCCACTCCACACAAAAC
Organism: Schistocephalus solidus; assembly: GCA_017591395.1. Taxonomy (NCBI): domain Eukaryota; kingdom Metazoa; phylum Platyhelminthes; class Cestoda; order Diphyllobothriidea; family Diphyllobothriidae; genus Schistocephalus; species Schistocephalus solidus. The sequence continues at coordinate 26,775 of WEDG01007216.1, forward strand.
AAACATTGGGCTGACCAAGCGGTCCGAGTTATCCCGTCAGTTGGCAACCTTCCAAGCCACGGGTTTGAGCGCACCGTGATAGTTTCAAGCGCGTCAGATTGTTTATAGTGAGGAAAATACGCTGAGCTCTCGACCTCACTCTCTCCCCCACTCCCCACAATCAGACCACTGTCCGAGCCGGTCAGTTGTCTGATGCTGAAGCGAGCGCAGCTGCTGGTGACCTCGTCTACGTGTACTACGTACACGACCTGGCCCCCCAAACACAAGCACCAGGATTTCACACAACAGGGGGTTGAACGGCTTACATCTCACATGTGTGAGATAGCCAGAGGTCAAGTTAAGAAGGAGCCATCGCAGCCTGACTCTCAGACCACCAGTCAGCCACTCCACACAACACACATTGGACTAACTGCGAGGTCTGAGTGTAATTGTCAGTTGGCAACCTTCCAACCGCGGCACTCAACGTTACCGCACTCTCTTCTCCTCCCCCATCTGAGCCCGGTCTCATGACACAGTCAAGAAGACTGGAGATGGGATAGGGCGCAGGTGGCTGGTGCGGCCGGAGCCGCCCCTGGGCGTACCACCACACCTGGCTCGGATCCCACAGAGTGAGAGTGCCATAAAGACCAAATTAATAAGGAGCCATTGCAGCCTGACTCTCAGTCCGCCAGTCAGTCACTCCACACAAAACACACATTGGGCTGACCGTGCGGTCCGAGTTATCCAGTCAGTTGGCAACCTTCCAAGCCACGGCTTTTAGTGCACCGTGATAGTTTTAAGCGCGTCAGATTGTTTATAGTGAGGGACATGCGCTGAGCTGTCGACCTCACTCTCTCCCCAAACCCCACCATCAGACACTGTCCGAGCCGGTCAGTTGCCTGATGTGGGAGGGGGCGCATTGGCTGACGGATCGGCGTAACCGTCTTCGCGCGCCACAGCACGACCTGGCCCTCATAACGCACACACCAGGATTCACTAACTCAGGGGATATGGAGCAGCCATCGCTGTCTGACTCCCAGTCCACTGGTCAGCCACTCGAAACACACAGCACATAAACTGAGCCGACGGCGTGGTCTGGTGGAAGCGTCAGATTGGCAGACTTCCAAGCCACGGTTTCTAGGAAACCGTGATATACTCAGGTAAATGGTGATTGTGAGGGTGTTGTCGATGCATTGGTGTAGGTAGTGTGCGCTGATGTAGCTTAGCCTACGGTGGTTTACCGCAGGTTGTCGTGAAGGCGCATGTGTCCTAATAGGCCCATGCGGTGTGTAAATGTGCGGGAACAGTGAGGGCAGTGAAGGCGGGCGCGTCGACTGTATGTCGGAGCCCCAGGCACTGATTCACCAGCCTCCATGCGATGGATTCGCATAGCCATGTAAGGCACCAGTATTTACAGATAAGTACCTCCTGTCCTCACTGTACACTCTGAATTTCGCTGCGTGCGTTGACAATATGCCTTGAGCAAATTCATGAGCTTCAGTGACATGCCTTAATGTCCGTCCAGAATACGCTTTCACAGCTCGGGTCCAGCACCGCAAAGAAGTCAAGGAAAAGCCAGTTATCTCCCGTTGAAGTCAGCGACTTGCTTCTGCAATTTGTATGCGGATAAAAACCTGTTTGCCATAGCCTCAGAAAATGCGAAAGCTGTCTAGTTATTCTTTGTCCAGGTGTTCAAAAGTAAGGCAAGTGCAGGAAGCTACTCGAAAGCACCTACACAGAGATGACAGATAGGTTTAGGCTTCTGTTCTGGTGGGGAGTAGAACGATACTGACCCAGTCCTATTAGACAGATTAGTAAAAAATTGGCGATGGAACTGAATCGGTTGATGCGACGCAAAGCGCGTAAGCGACTCCTGTAAAGAGGCAAGGACTAGCAACCTCCTGGCGAATGTGGAGAAGCGAACTTCAGAACGAGAGAAGGCACCCTAAGTTGATTTTTCGTAGGGGTTTGCGTCTAGCCATTAGCAAACCAAACAAGCTCGTGAAAAAGTTTTGGCGTGCTCCTACGCTCGGAGTCAAAAATTCGCACCGCCGCCAGCTTTCCTTCTTACATCTGGACAGGGCTGATTGCCTATATCTGGAGATCCTATGACACAGGAGATTGTGCCACCTCCAGTTCCGAGTGAAATGACCTTTGGGATGACGACTGGACAACGCCCTCACTTGGTACGTTCATTCTCGGTTATTTAATGGTCACAATGTTGGCGAGCATACGCTTGTTTCTGGACGAATCAGTGAATAAATATTGGAACAGCGTCGAGTGAAACATGCCAGTAATTAGAAAAGTCTAGTAAAGTTAGTCTTAACAGAAGCGGGTGTGAGAATATAGATAGAGGGTAATATAATACAATGATATAGTACACATAAAGGTTAGGAAGAGTTGTCAATGGGAGAGATCGGGAGAGCGCGGAGAGTTGCATGTAGCTAGTCGACCTTTGACCACAGTAAGCACGGAACTTGGCGGTCACTGCCTTAATGGCCAAGGGAAATTCAATGGGGCCTTATAAATTGCATGAAGGGCCTTGTTGGAGTTCAAACGATACGCGGAATCAACAATATGTGCGAGAAAGATACTGATCATTGTCCTCATTTCGCCTTATCTCAGCCATACCGGGAGATGTTCCTGTATTCTTTTCGATAGACGACTAATATAACCAGATCCACAGGAGCCAGTGAAGGAGTAAATACGCATTTACGTGCCTGAGCTGGTAACCTGTTCTTAACTTCTTCGAGTAAAACAGATTTTAAGGTGTCATCTCGGGAGTTCACTCGCAGCGTCCCCTTGAAAGGCGACTGAAAAACCGAGCCTTTTCGGCTGCCAGTGTAGTGAGTTTGGCGGCTCTAGATAATATTCTTTGCAACAAATCCTTCGGAATACCCGTTCTCGCGAAGCACGTCCTGGATCTTTCAAGCACCCTAAGCGACGTTGGAGGGATACGAAACTGCTGATGTTTGTATGTTGCCCAGACCATGTTTCCTTCGAACGCTACCGACGGTTGTCTACTGCGAACGGCGCTTTAGAAAGGGAACGAACCTGCCATTTCCAACTCCAACGTAAGTGGACTTACGGATGAGCTTTCAGAGGGCAGCTATGGCTGCATCTTTAAAGATGCAATCAGCGTACATACCTCAATGTCTTGGCTTACTGATCTGATCACTTGGTTGAAATTTCTCCGGGTTACCTATGCAGTCCCCGGCTAAGGCAGAACCAATAGGAAAGGCCGTTGCAACGCCTTTTATTTGCCTGTCAAGTTGGTTGACAAAAACGACTTACACGTTTATTGCGCATCTAAGTGATAATTCCTTAGGAGGGTCCGTCATTATCCCCATCTGCAGTTGATTGACCGAGAGGAATTCGCAGTTTTAATCGACCACCTCATTGACCGGGACGTCTGCTAAGTCAGAAAGCGTCTAGCCGTTGATGTCTTTGCAACGACCACGCCAAAAAATAAGACACCCCGATAGCTACGCGGTGCTAACTGATACTCACGGGCTCGAGCCTCTTCAGCAAACATTCTACTACCGCATAGTACGGAGCACGTCGCATGTCCAAAAGTGGATGGACTAACAGGCCATCTTTGTAGATCCTCAACGACTCTCCCTAATAACAATTCAAACCTCCAAAAGAAACCGAACGCCGCTCACTCCAGATTTGATGCGACTTATAAACGCCGTCAAGCAGTCAGTGTTGTGAGTAGGCTCACACCACAGGCCCTGCGAACACCCGCGCGTCGGAGACGCCAGACGCAAGGCCAAGCTTACCGCTTCGCCGAACGAACTATCGCTACGCTCTGCATGAGCACACTGGGGCCAGAAACTACGACCACGACCTATCAAGAGTACCGTCAGATGAAGTACAGCAAATATATATTTTGAAATCAGAAAGAGACAAGAAACAAGATTTAAAAAGTTACTTCGACCCAGTGTACTTTGTAACAGCTTTAGTACCCTCTGAGACTGCATGTTTCGCAAGTTCGCCCGGGAGCAGCAACCTGACTGCCGTTTGTATTTCTCTACTGGTAATGGTAGATTTTTTGTTGTAGTGAGAGAGGCGGCTTGACTCAGCGGCAATGCGCTCGAATATATCGTTGACGAATGAGTTCATAATGGACATTGCCTTAGATGAAATCCCGGTATCGGGGTGGACCTGACGCAGAACCTTATAGATGTAGATCGCATAGCTCTCCTTCCTCCTCCGCTTCTTCTTGTCCGTTCTGGGGAGTTTCACCTTCGAAGCCTTCTTCGCAGCCTTTCCTGTAACTTGCTTGGGGGCCATATCTTGGTTACTGAACGCAAATTTTTAATTTATATAATTCCTGCTTCTAAGTTAAGCCAAAAGATGTCGCACTTCGCTTCTGGTTGGTGGAATAAGCTTCTCCTCATCCAATCAAAAGTCTCATAGCCCAATTGTTAAGACTAGATATTTTAACCAACCACTCAGGAAATAACATCGAGCGCGCTCCGGCTACCGCGAGAATTACCTGCACGGTGTTAGTCGTAGCCGGACCAGGTGTAGAGCCCAACGTTCTAACCTTGTGCTTGTTTTGATATTTTGTACACTTTTTAATTGATATTTTTCTGTTTGTCTTTTTAAGTTACCGTTGAAGAGATTGGAGACCCGGGAGAATTAAGTTGTGCCTCGATGGCAGACGAAAGAACAGAAGGAGTAGAAGACGCATGTTTTGGGCTAGCGGTTCTGTTTTTAAACCATTTTCGTTAGTTAACTTTGCGTTACAAAGGACTCACCAAATACCTCTTACGGACTGATTTAAGATTGCCTTTCTACATTATGAATCATGAATCAGACCCCAATACATTGCAGAAAGAGACTGAAAGAGATCAGAAGTCACCTACGTATGAAAATTTTGTTCTAAGACTAGGCCTGACCATTACAATTGTAGTGTTATGCGATGCTAGTCCTTTGCAACGTAGAATAGGAATTATAGCAAATCGTTGGTCCGAAATGGAGGTTGCGAAACATGTGTTCCTGTTCTTTCGTCTGTCATCGAGGTACAACTGAATTCTCCCGGGTCTTCAAGTTCTTCGTGCTCTTGCACGGTAAATTCAGAAGACAAACAACAAAACACAAATTAAAAAGTGTACAAGCACAAGGTTAGAACCTTGGGCTATACACAGACAATGGTTTCAACCTCAGTTGTACTTCGGACAGTCTGTAAAGACCTTTATATCGTCTTTCGATGAGGAATCTTTCCTGGACGTGTTCTGAAATTAGATCTGTCTGTTATCCATATTGTCGACGGCGCAAATGCACATTCCACCGGCAGACGTGATTTGAGAAAACTTTATTAAAAAATGTACACTTAAATCTTCAAACAAGGGCGGTGACAGCAGTTCACCACGCGTTCAGTCCTCCTCAACCTTCTTCGCCATTCCTTTCTGCCGGGAGCTCTCTTCGTCGGCCCTCTCGTTCTCCTCTACTACGGTTACTAAAATACAACCAAGGAAAACAAATCAACCCTGCTCCAGGAAAACTTTAATAAGAGCACCTTAGATAAACGATCAGGTTAGTTTTCTACATCTGAACTCCGGGTGAATGATGCCGTCAAATATGTTCTCTAGTATTCGGCCCTAAACTCTGCGAAGGATCGTTTGGTTAAGCCTATTGGGCCAGAAAACGTAGATGTCTTTGGAACTCGACAAATGACTCCGGTGTGTTTTCAGGGCTCCCTCAGGGATGCACGAACAACACAAGGCATCAAAGAGCGGCCAATGTTCCGTCATAGGCGCTCGAGGATCGTCGCGGAGGTGAGTGACGCGGTGAGGCTGGTTGTCCGGGCTACTGCGCAGACTTCGTTTTAAAGGCAACCCAGGATGGTGGTTTGTCGCGTCCTTTCAGCAATGGCTTCCAGGCATACCCTTACACGATCCTCCTATAGGCCGTCCTCACCGTACGCCGTCAACTTATCGGGCTTAGTTGGATGGTACCCAAAATGTGGAGACCCTTTCCATGGTCTTGACAAGCCTTCCCACCATTTCGTCAGACATATTGCATCCCACCGCTGCCACCAATTTGTAAGCGACCTAAGTGCTCCATGTGTCGAATCCCTATTACTCGACCCCTTAAGGGGAGATTCAGGAAGACGGGTTGCGGTTGAAGTTCAGACGATGATATCCTTCGGCAGAGATGGTCCTTAGTTGATCCGGGAAGCCAAAGCGGCGATGACAGGGGGCGTTTTCCGCTCAAGGACCTCCCATTCTTCTCTCTCGTCTGAACTTCCACCCCAACACATCTTCCCTTCGCCATAAATAATCCCTTATGTCCCTCTTAGGTTACTACCCCACCTTCCTATTGGGGGTCAAAAAGGTCTCTTACGAATTTGTGGCGATGATAAAGTTCAATATGGCCGAAGACGAGTTTGGACGGACTGTGGCAGACGTGGTGAAGGTCTTGACGTTGGTACTTAAACGGTCGGTTGGCAGTGGTTGTCAGACACGTCCCCAGTACATGTTCGGCATTCATGTGATCACCGAAGCTGAGGAAGAGCAAGCTACAGCATAAATACCGAGAAGTACTAATGTCCAGCAACCCGGACTGGCGGAAGTCCCCTGGGCGATATCGCAGTTCCCACGGACTCGTTGCCTCCACTCTGGACCAACCGAGGCTCATCCTCAGACCAACCCGTCCCCGCCTCGGGACCTGCCAATGTCTCCTCCCACCTGAGCTTCCGTCCCAATTTATCCTCATCGCTATAGATCATGCTCAGTCTCCCCTAAGCAACTGTCTTCTTTTATTATGGGGGTCAATTGATGCGACTAAGATAGCATTTCACACGGAGCATTATCGGATCGTTGACCAGCCAGAGATTCGGCCGGATTCTTTCCTCCTTGTTTTGGACGACTCCTCCGGTCAGTCTCTACTCCTAGTTTTATGAAATCAGTTCCCGTTTTATGCACGTTAATAAACGCCGTTCTCCCTAACATCCAACTCTTCAATTTCATGGCAATTATGTGTAATACAGGCCATAAAATGAAGTAATCAGATGATATAGATGACGTAGTCCATTAACGATGGTATGGAAAAGGGTCAGTAATATTGGGCGAAGGAGCAGTCATCCGTGGATGTAGAATATTTGACGGTATAGAATCGTGCGGCTTTCCATGCAGGCCCAGGGATATCCTATTTTTAAGGCGGTAAAACCGGGTGAACGATTCCATGGGTAAGTTAGCATCTCTGTCGCGCCATATTTTGATGATTGTGTGCATTCAAATTGGCAACGTTGAGAGCTCGGGTGTGCTCAACGGAATTTTTTTTCACATGCTTACATTTCGGTGAGCTTGGTCGGCTCACCGTTATCAAAGTCACCGAACCGGAAATTACGTGCTATGGTCTGTGTTTGGGCCTCGGGCTGATCATTATTTTGTTGCTTACTACCTCGGCCATTTGGTGGATGTCTGGCGGACAGTCTAGCTGCTTGTCTTATGAGTCATTCGCGCGATGGGGCGGAGGGTGTTGAGCTGTCCATCAATGTAGTTCGGTCCGGCAGATATTTTCGTCGGGTGTGCTTGTTCTCGGGCGGTTTTCTTGAGTTGTGTGCGGCCAACTTATCCTTAACTGCGCGTACGTACTGACGCAAGACTTTATGAGCTGTATGAAGGTCGAGACGCCCGTTAATGGAGTTAGCATCTGAATACCACGCCTAAAGTGTTAGCCGTCCCATCTTTGACCGTCGTCTGTTCGCTTGTTTTCTGGTTTTCTCGATAAAATTACTGTCATGCTGCAATTGATCTCGACTGTTGAATAGAGTGCGGATACGACTGTGTTTGTGAGACAGAGGGTGGTTGCTGTTAAATTGTAGTATTTGCTTCGTGTCGGTGGCCTTCTTAAACACTAATGTTTGCATTGTCCTGTCGTACACCGGCGCACAAGCACGTTGAGGCAGGGGAGTTGGTTGTTCTCGCCTTCCATCGTGAGTAAGATATTCGGGTTTACCGAGTTCAGCACTTCCTTGAGGTGCTCGATGTCAGTTTTTTTAAATAACTAAGGTGTCGTCGACAAAACGAGTCCAGAATTAGGGTTTATACTTGGTGAACACAAAATGTTCTATCCGTTGCAGGACTACTTCAGCAGTTGATCGTACACTGGTCCACCAAATGTGAAATGGGTTTTTAGGCAGTGTCATAGGAGCTCGAGTAGGTGTTCTGACTTCAGGGCCTCGTCTGTATCATCATAGCGTTTAACCAGTAGTTGTTTCACCACGTCTATCGCTAGATTTTGTGGGCTAGCGATGAAGGGTGTAACGACATACAGAGGTAACATCGATTCGTCTGGCTCTAACATCGGGTGTTTTATACACTCAAGGAATTAATTCCCAGACGCCACTGCCGTTTATTAGCCGTCGGTAAGAACCATCCATTTTGCTAGACCATATGTCGGAGTGCCACGGTGGGTCCGAGTGACACATTTACCCTGTTTACATTCTTCAAAAAGTAAAAAGGCTCTCAAACAACCGTGGTTTCTGCGAATTAATTCCTTGAGCACATAAAACACCAGATGTTAGAGCCAGACGAATAGATGGTACCTCTGTATGTCGTTTCACCCTTCACCGCCCGCCCACAAAATCTAGCGATAGACGTGGTGAAACAACTACTGGTTAAACACTATGATGGGGCAGACGAGGCCCTGAAGTCAGAACATCTACTCGAGCTCCTACGACTGCCTAAAAACCCATTTCACCTTTGGTGAACCAGTGTACGATCAAATTTAAGACGCTCCCATGGGCTCCCCCTATTAGGTCGGATTGCTGAAGCAGTCCTGCAACGACAGTGTCAAATCCCCTAATAATAAGTTGGGGCCCCGTTGTGATTGAGTGCTCGATAATTATTTATTTGGGTGAGGCAGCTCCTAAATGTGTCATTTTTCATTGCAAGGGTTAATGCGACCTCGACGTTTTAGGACGAATGTCCTACAAAAATGTATCGTGTTTTATCTTTCGTGATCTTCTTAAGGAAAAAATGGGTTTAGGAACCGCACGTCTGCGTAAAATTTATCGAGTCGCAACTCTAACCAAGACGAGCACAATTCCACCCCTTGGAAAGTAGCGCAAGGTTCTCAGAAGAGATGGGTGGGACTCATATTCCCGTCTCCTACCGGTTCCCATTCCCGGATAGATACTTTTCACGGATGGTGGCAATACCCATCTCATAATCAATCTACTTCGTGGCAAACCTTGTTCTTACATGTCTGAAGATAAAGGGGCATTTAAGGTTGTCATGGTGATGGAAGTCACTCAAGAGGTTATGCAGAGGAGGTCGATTTTTGTACCCATGGTCTTATGTATATTTCATCCAGATACCATGCTCGGATAAGCATAAGGAATAAAGCGGCTTCTTTACTGCGCCTTCTATCCCCTTCCCCGGGGCGGTGGGCAGTGTTACTCCAACTAATACTGTTTCAACAACGATAACTAACGAATGCCGTTATTGTTCACGACTGGTAGAAAAACATCAGGAGGCTTTCACTGTCTTCAGAATTCCACGTCGCACTCATCGTGGAAATTTTCAAGAGGTATTTGTACCTGAGATAACTGGGCAGTGGAGATTACTTAAGCCGGTACCTACATGATCGCCCCCCGGTGTCTGAATGTTACATCAACCATGTGAATGAATAAATATCTATGAGCACTCGGGTGTAGTCTGCCGTATCCTGCTTATAAACTGTCATCGGCAATACATAGGTTAGACAGAACACGTGCTCAGATCGATCATTCACGAACATTAGCTATGCGACGGAATTATGGATTATAACACCTGGCGACCTAAACTTACGAAACGGGCCTACGCCGGAAGCCAGGCTAACCGCGAATTGACTGAAGAATCGGCCTCAGAGGAGCATTCAGTCGATTTATCGATCTGTTACCGGCATACGACAGTTCGACCGTCATGCAGTCTTATACAGTCACTTCCAGACCAGTGTCACTGATTCTCGGCTGCCACATATCCTTTAACCATCAAATGCTCGCAAGCAAGTAGTTCTGTTGATCGATCAGCCTTCTATAACCAATTTATCAACCTCGCAAGTAGAAGTGATAACTGTGGCCGCGGCGCTGACCACGACTTCGTGAGTTGTTGGGGGCTGCGGTACAGATGCCTTGTATGGCCGCCTAAACTCGACATGAGAAGAGGAACCGCCCCACCCGCTAAAAATAAGTAGCCCTACGGTAAATTTCAGGAAAGATAAATATCCCCCGCGTCTTATTTTTAGAGCTTAACCCAACATAACTCAACTGCCAATTTGGTCTTAACCCAACCATACGCTAAAGCTAGCACGGTAATAACCTTAATCTAATCGTGTCCCGACCCTCACCTCAATCCTCATTGTAACTCCATTGAAATTTAGTGCAGCCGCATGCATGGCGGGCGGTTCCTTCTCCCGTGTCCTGCTTGGGCGGCCAACTCTTGTAGTTACATACTTTGTAGTAAATGCCATTTTACGTGAACAAATCTAGCACAAAACCCACCAACGGGAAGTTAATTCTATTGGTGTTTTTTAGGTCCCATTCTTAGGGTAAGATATAAGCTGAGTCATCCTGGACGCTGCTACCTCAAGACTGCGCGCACCGAAAATTCTGTCGATCCGACTATTCTCCCTAATTTACGATTTGAACTATAGCAGGTCGAGCATACGCTATAAGAAATGACACATCGTTATAATATTTAGTTTATAATGTATCAACCCGTTCACATTAATTGAGAACTGAAATAAGAGATCTGTTACGTACAGACCTCTGAGCTGCTGTCGGCAACAGAGGTTGCCTCGGGATGTCTAGGAAAGTTCGTCCGGCCAGGTAGGTTCAACCACAGGTAGAATTGCGTATGTTTGATTACGTCTGGAAATTGTGGAAAATGGGTATGACGATGCAACCTAAGCAGCATATATGGGGCAGCTGATGCACGTCGGGATCCATTACAATTATCAGTATACTGTGACCAGGCCAGAGGGCCTACACATACGCCGGAGTCAGCAAATCGATTGAACGATTCGAGCAAATCGCGCACCACCTAACCGTGAACAACTGACGTCAACAGCTTTAGCCAGAATCACATGCGGCCACGCGAAAGGAGCACGCACCCCGTCGTCTACCCAAAAGTTCCACCCAGTGACAAACCAAGAAGCCACAAAGTAAATAGTAAGATGGAAAAAATCAGACAATCATTTGTGAAGTCCGCCATTCCGCTCTACGGCGGCGGACGCAGTTAAGTCTTGACAGTCTTTTCAGTCTTCTTTGGCAATAGAACAGACTGGATGTTCGGGAGGACACCACCCTGGGCGATGGTAACGCCGCCGAGTAGCTTGTTCAGTTCTTCGTCGTTGCGTATAGCGAGCTGCAGATGACGGGGAATTATTCTCGTCTTCTTGTTGTCGCGAGCGGCGTTGCCAGCAAGTTCGAGGACCTCGGCAGCTAGATATTCCAGTACAGCAGCAAGGTAGACAGGAGCACCGGCACCGACGCGCTCAGCGTAATTGCCGCGACGTAGAAGCCTGTGGACGCGGCCAACAGGAAACTGCAGCCCGGCACGCGCCGAACGAGTCTTCGCTTTCGCGCGAGACTTCCCTCCCTTGCCTCTACCGCTCATCCTCTTTTCGACATCATTAGATAGGCTGCGCAATATATATATGATCGAGGGCGCAACGTCCACCGGTTTTATTCCTTTCATTGGCTTACATTCAAACAAAGAATTACTAAAAATAACCAATCAGATGACCGAACTGGAAGTTTCGCAAAAATAATTGGCTGATAGAACTATAATGCAAACTACCAATAGGAGGGCGTTTTTGAGCTTAGTGTTGACCGTAGCGACGGCTATTACAGTGGTACCAGACCTCGTCGTAATCGACGGCTGAACTGTGACCAGTCTCGTTTACCGCGTTTTCGACTTGAATCGCCTAAATTCCTGTTTAGGAATGGCTCGTCTGCTTGCGTTAGGCGCTATACGTCTCGCTTTTTTTACCGATCGCCGTTTCGCCTTGGAAACTTGCCCTGCTATGGTTGGTTATTCCACCGATTAGAACTGGATTTAACTGTACGTGCAAAGGTCAAAGGCACGCTTTCTGAATCACAGCTCTCTGGTCTGTTTGCCGAATTCGAGGCAAATGGGATGATAGTTTGCTTTTCTATAAAGCGGTTCACTTGCGAGTCACCGCAGGGTCCAACTCATCAAGAAGTTGTGGATTTCGTCGCCTCTGGCAGTGAAACCCTCGTCTCGATTATGACTAACAGTGCAGTACTTCATTGCGAAGTTGGTTCACATTTTGGACGATGGTACAGGAAATTTTGCAGTCAGACGCTGACGTTACAGAATCGGACTACTTGGGTTCATCAAAGACGGTTTTGAGGGTAATTCTTCTGTTGTGGAGGCCGGCGGCCGTAATTGATTCGCGAGCTGTTAGGGCGCTGTAGCGGGTCATGACCTGGGAAGAACAAGTAGTGTTCGCGATCTTTAGGAATATTGGTGTTTCCTAAAAGCGTAATTTCTGTCCGTATATGACACTGAACGGCAACGATTCTCATGAATTGTGGACTCTTCGTTGTATGTCGCAGATAAAATGTGAGGGCGGATTCCTTGAATTTCGGCCACTATACGCAGTATCCATTTGTTCTTCTTCTTAACCCATCTGGGGATTTTTGATACTTTGAATTGTACTGCTATTTCGTGGATAGTTGGGCGGCGGTTTGCTTTAACCTACTGCCCTCCCTGTTTTCAGGGACGGTTTCCGTGGTCGGTGGATTTTTCGAACCAACCCACTACCGCTCGTTCCTTGACGTTATCTTGACCCGGTAGTGCAACGCATTGAGGTCTTTCCTGGGGTTGTAGTTGGATTGCCACACATAGAAGCAAAAAATTTCAAGTCGTTCATCATCCTGTAAAGTAAAAAACTGCTGAAGGTGTAAACGTGTGCCGTAAACGCCTGGGCTGCAGCAAAAAAGGAAGGAACGCGCTTTAAAACTTTGTTTCCTACAAACGCCCAGGAATATATTTTCAAATATCGATAATAAGAACTCGACCTCACTCTCTCCCCCACCCCCACAATCAGACCACTGTCCGAGCCGGTCAGTTGTCTGATGCGGAAGCGGGCGCAGCTGCTGGTGACCTCGTCTACGTGTACTACGTACACGACCTGGCCCCCCAAACACAAGCACGAGGATTTCAATCAACAGGGGTTAAATGGCTTACATCTCACATGTGTGAGATAGCCAGAGGTCACGTTAAGAAGGAGCCATCGCAGCCTCGACTCTCAGACCACCAGTCAGCCACTCCACACAACACACATTGGACTAACTGCGAGGTCTGAGGTATTGTCAGTTGGCAACCTTCCAACCGCGGCGGTTAACGTTACCGCACACTCTCCTCCTCCCCCACCTGAGCCCGGTCTCACGACACAGACAAGAAGACCGGAGATGAGAGAGGTCGCAGGTGGCTGGCGCGGCCGGTGCCGCCCCTGGGCGTACCACCACACCTGACCCGATCCCACAGAGTGGGAGTGCCATAAAGACCACATTAAGAAGGAGCCATTGCAGCCTGACTCTCAGTCCGCCGTCAGCCACCCAACAAAAACACATTGGGCTGACCACGCGGTCCGAGTTATCCCGTCAGTTGGCAACCTTCCAAGCCACGGCTTTTAGCGCACCATGATATTTTTAAGCGCGTCAGGTTGTTTATAGTGAGGAACATGCGCTGAGCTGTCGATCTCACTCTCTCCTAACCCCCACCATCAGACACCGTCCGAGCCGGTCAGTTGCCTGATGTGGGAGGTGGCGCATTGCTGACGGATCGGCGTACCCGTCTTCGCGCGCCACAGCACGACCTGGCCCTCATAACGCACAAACCAGGATTCACTAACTCAGGGGATATGGAGCAGCCATCGCCGTCTGACTCCCAGTCCACTGGTCAGCTACTCGACACACACAGCACATACACCGAGCCGACGGCGTGGTCTGGTGGAAGCGTCAGATTGGCAGATTTCACAGCCACGGTTTCTAGGAAACCGTGATACACTCTGGCAAATGGTGATTGTGAGGGTGTTGTCGATGCATTGGTGTAGGTAGTGTGCGCTGATGTAGCTTAGCCTCCGGTGGTTAACCGGAGGTTGTCGGGAGGCGCATGTGTCCTAATAGGCCCATGCGGTGTGTAAATGTGCGGGAGCAGTGAGGGCAGTGAAGGCGGGCGCGTCGACTGTATGTCGGAGCCCCAGGCACTGGTTCACCAGCCTCCGTGCGATGGATTCGCAGGTGACCGACCAGGCCGATGCGTGAGTTTAATTTTCGGGCGCAGTGTGGGCAGGAGAAATCGGTAGAGGCTGGGAGGATATCATTCATGGTAGTGGGGGTGGCAGGGGCGCTAAGAATGGCAGGAGCGGAGGGTGTGCATGGTGTATCGGTGTTGTCGGCATTGTGGTGAATTCCGCTGTCATGGATGCGCATGTGACCGAATAGGCCCATGCGATGAGTAAATGCGCGAGGACAGTGAGGTCAGTGGAGGCGACGATCTCTGCTGTGTGATGGTGCTCCAGGCACTGGCTCACCGGTCTCTGTACGATGTATTTGCAAGTGACCGAGCAGGCCGATGCGTGAGGTGAATGTGCGGTCGCATTGAGTACAGCTTAGGAGAGATTCCCCATCGCTGATGGTGGTGGTGGTAGTGAAGGCGAAGGCGGTGGTGGTTGCGGTCGTGGGGGTAACAGGCGATGAGTAGATGGATGTGGTCTCTATGATGGTGTGGAGTAATGGAATTGGTGCCAGGAGTGAGGGTGGGGGAGTCAGAAGGAGGGTTGGCAGAATTTGACGTAGAAATTGGAATTGTCGGATTGTAGGTGCATTGCGTCCGAAGATGTCCAAACAGGCCGATTCGCGCGCGGATGATGCGTTGACAGCGCAGGCATGTTGGCAGGGCCTGGGCATTGGCGGTGTTGGTCCGGGGCGCTGGTGACTTTCGTGCCGCTCTTTTGGTCTTGGCGGCGGCGATCCGGTTGGCATCATAGATTGCTGAACCAGTCTTCACTGATCTTCTCCATGCCGGTCTATCCTGGGGGAGGTCCTCCCAGGTCGCCGAGTTGATTTGCAGTTGCTTCAGCGATTTCTTCAGTGTCCTTGTAGCGTCGTTTTTGACCTCCCTGTTGGTGAGCACCCGTAGCGACATCTCCGTAGAAAATTCGTTTGGGTAGTCGCTCGTCGTCCATTCTTACCAGGTGGCCGCTCCATCGCAGTTGCACTTGCCTCAGCATGGCATGGATGCTGAGGATTCCGGTCCGCTCCAGGACTTCCGTGTTCGGGATCCTGTCTTGCCATCTCAGCTTCAGTATTCTGCGGAGGCAGCTGAGATGAAAGTGATTCAGCTTCCTGGCTTGGTTCGAGTACACGGTTAAGGTTTCCGCTCCGTAAAGGAGTGTCGACAAGACGACGGCCTTGTACATCTTCAGTTTGGTGTTCAGGTGAATACCGTGGCGATTCCACACGGAGGTCTGCAGCCGGCCGAAGGCCTGACTAGCTTTGGATATCCGTTGGGCGACCTCGTCATCGATTATCGTGTTGCGCGACATCGTGCTTCCTAGATAAGCGAAGGTCTCCACGTTTTTGTGTTGAGCACCGTGGACATTGATTCGAAGAGCATTGTATTCCACGCTGGTTGGCGGCTGGGTGCATGACAACCGTTTTGGCTGTGCTTATTTTTAATCCATAATCGGCGCAGCCTTCGGCGAAGAGGTCCATGCTCCTTTGCATGTCCTCCTCCGTCACGGTGTTAAGGGCGCAGTCGTCCGCGAAGAGCAAGTCATGGACTGTAGTCGTAGACACGCGCGTTGGAGCCTGCATACGCCGACTGTTGAGAAGGTGCCCGTCAGTTCTGTAGGCGATACGGATACCAGGCTGCTCATCACGGTAGGCGTCCATCAGCTTACCCGAGAACATGAGACTGAAGAGGGCGGAGGCCAGTACGCAGCCCTGCTTTATTCCGTTGGTCACTGCGAATGCTTCTGCATGACTTTCCACAGTCCGTCACGATTCACTGTGTCAAAGGCTTTCGTTAGATCCACGAAGGTAGTGTATAGGTGAGTTCGCATCTCCTGGCACTTCTCTTGTAGCTGGTGGGCGGCAAAGATCATATCGGTTGTTCCGCGGTGTCGGCGGAAGCCACATTGGCTTTCCGGGAGCAGGCCCTGCTCTAGGTGACCGTTAAGACGATTGAGAAGGATACGGGCGAAGATCTTCACGGCGATGTTGAGCAACGAGATGCCTCTGTGATTATCACAGAGTTGCCGGTTTCCCTTCCGTTTGTAGAGATAGACGACGGTCGCATCTTTGAAGTCCTGAGGAACTTGTCCTTGGCACCACATCTCCTGGAAGAGTGTTGTGAGTTCTGCCATCAGCCGGGGCCTGGCGTGCTTGAAGAATTCCGGTGGGAGTGCGTCGGATCCCGGTGCTTTACCGCTGGAAATCTGCTGCACGGCCCGGATGGTTTCTGGTAGGGAAGGCGGCAGATCCAGGTCATTGTTCGTGCCCACTTGAGGGAGCTGGTCAATGGCAGCATCGGAGATGGCTGATGAGCAATTAAGGACATTTCTGAAGTGCTCGGCCCAGCGCTTCAGAATTTGCGATTTCTCTGTCAGCAGTGTTGTGCCGTCAGAGCTGAGCAGCCGGTGCGGACCCCTTGATACACGGGCCGTAGATGGCCCTTGATGGCTTTGAAAAAAACTTTTTCATTTCATTGCGGTCCGCATACCCCTGGATTTCCTCAGCCTTTTCGGATCATCCAGGCATCCTGCATCTCCCGCAGCCGTTGTTGTACAAGGCGCCGGCATCTGAAAAAGGCTGCTTTGGTGGCGTCAGTCCGAAGGTCCATGTAGGCTTTGTGTAGTCCATTCTTCTCCGCGAGTAAGTTGCTGATGTCGGCGTCATTGTCGTCAAACCAGTCCGAGTACATTGAGGGCGGTGGACTGGATGACATTTCGCAGTTTTCACCATCGTGTCTCCACGGTAGCATTCTCATATAGAGCATGCAGGTCCTCCAGTTTCTCGGTTATTTGGTTGCTGAAATCAAAACAGTGAGCAGGCAAATTTAATAAAAGATTATTTAACTTACATGGCGGCCTCTTACCTTGGGGCCTTCGTCGGGGTTGCAGTGGGAGCCTCATCTGGGAGATGACGAGGCGGTGATCTGTCCAACCATTGGCATCGCGGATCGCCTTGGTTACCAGCACGTCCTGTCGATCTCGCCTCCGGACGAGAACATAGTCCAGCAGATGCCACCGCCGCGACCGAGGGTGCATCCACGTGGCCTTATCCCGCGTCGGAAGGCGGAAGAAGGTGTTGGTCAGCAGGAGATGGTGTTCCGCACACGTGCGCAGAAGAAGGAGGCCGTTATCGTTACAGCTACCGAGACCGTGGGGACCCAGCACTCCTGCCAGGCAGCGTGGTCCGTCCCGACGCGGGCATTGAAGTCACCAAGGACAATTAACTTGTCCTCTTTCGGCACAGTCGCCAGCAAGGGCGTGCAGGTCCTCGTAAATTTGTCCTTCGCCGCATCAGAGCTCGTCATTGGGGGAGCGTAGGCGCTGATGATGGTGGCGAACTGGTCTCCCCGAAGAGGCAGGCGGAGGCTCATCAGGCGATCATTGATACCCTGCGGCAGACAGGGCAGACGTCCCACGATGTCGTTCCGGATGGCAAAGGCAAACACCAGCGTCGCGTCGCTCTGCCTTTGGCCGGCCGCTCCAGGAAAGTGTAGCCGGCCCCACCTCCTCCAGCTGACCCTGCTCAGAGAATCGGGTCTCGCTGAGAGCAGCAATGTCCACCTTGTAGCGCGCCAGTTCCCGAGCGACTAGCGCCGTCCTTCGTTCCGGTCGGTTGCTCCTAGGATTGTCTAAAAGCGAACGAACATTCCAGACTGCTAGTATGAGTGGACTCACCCGAGCAGCCTGGATAGTATGGCGAGGGGGATGGGGGGTATTGCTGTTTGTTTGAGTTTTAAGACCGCGTATTTTGCGATCTGCGAGCCGCGGCCGGCTGCAGAAGACTTGATACCCAGAATTTGTTTAGGGCACCTTTTCTAGCCCCTTCCTCCGCGAGGAGGCAAGCAGTGCTGTCCCTAAATAGGGCTGCTCGGACATCCCAGACGGCGGCCGAACTCCACTATGGGTTACGGATTTGTTTTAGTGGGAGATCGACCCGAGTTAGTCTGGGCCGCCTACGGGGTTGCTGTCGCCCCCACCGTAGGACTTTTTGAGAGGGGGGAGGTGGGAAGTTCGGGAGTCAGACATACCGAGTGTGGAGGCACACACGACACCGGAGACCCTCACCTGGTTTAGCCCGCCGATCGTGACGGTTGCCCGGGGTGTGGCTGCTGGGAAGTACCCAACTTCGAGGAGCCACAGGTGAGAGTTTGGTACCAATTAGAGGCGGCCACAGGAGCATTCACCACCTGTACGAGACAAATGGAGCGACCAAATGCTATCTGTGTGGTGCTACCCCTAACTAGTACCCCTACACCCCAACTGGGAGACCACTATGCATGCGAATGACCGAGCACGCGGCAGCAGTGACGAGGAAAGACGCAAACGCTCAAGTCGTGGCTCATGCGACGGGACCCGGCCACACCTTCAAGTTTGACGAGGCCGAAAATTATCGCAAGTGCTGACAACCGCGTAAGTCGTGAACTACTCGAGTCATCGTTCTCTGTCCCGAATTCTATTAATAAACGCAATGATCACGCGGCCCCATGTTCCGTGTTACGATTTCGTCTGAGCGAAATTGTTAGTCACGCGGGAGAGTGCGAGTGGTCACTACTCCCGGTGACAGCGAGCCAAATTGCCGAGTAATTTCCACGCCTGGACTCGACAACGGTAATGAAATCACGGTAATTAAAGACTCGGGTACGGACCAAAAAGCCATCATTACATCAACTACGAACCCCAACGATGAACACGAGGACTGTGGTCGCCTGGCAAGCACGCCCTACAAATACTGCGCAACTTTTGCCCCAAGTACCCTTTTATACAGCTGTCTCTGATGATGGGTTCGAGGGAGAATCCGAAACGTCAGGCCAATAAACACCATGTTCCAGTGTTTGCATCTCTTTCTTCTGGGCTAATTCCTGGAAATCGCCTGTTCGCTTATATCAGCAAAACATTCAAGGAACTATTGCTAAGATGCATAGGCGGCGTTGCCAAGGGCAAACCTCTGGGTCATCTCCTAGCCGATGTCTTCACGGACAACCTGGAGAAATCTCCACCAAGCTATTATATCAGTAAGCCAAGACATTACGGTCGCCAAGTTGAGGAAATCTTTGCAATTCTTCACGCCCTGCCGCTCCTCCCCCCCCCCCGTGAGATGACTTTTAATAACCTTTACCGCCTACCCCGTCCTCCATATTCCCACACCCTACTTGGGTGTTAAGAGGAACTTTACTCGACCCATCTAATCACTGGCATGTTTTATTCGACTCTGTTACCATCTAAATATACTGTTCGGAAGAAAATTTATCGGAAGAACTCTTCATGAATGATCCAGCACTAAATTACCCCGAGAACAAAACTAAATTTCAAACATCAGTAACATTCCCGAGGAAATCCTTTTTTTTCTTTTAGACGCCAACTGGCAAATGAAACCTTTCCTTCTTTGAACCACGGAAGTCCTTGTGAAGACAACTTCTATACGCTCACACCCCGTCTAATGTTCGCTTACCCTTTGAGAGTGCCACCTGATCACAATTACAGTTGCATTACAGTTGCAAGCTTCGAGTAAGTCCATCTAAGAATATCAAGGTAAGGATGCCTTGTATGGCCACCTAAAGAGGACATGGAAATAGGAATTGCCCCGCTCACCTAAAATAGGTGGCTTTGCGATAAATTTCAGGACTGGTAAATATTCCCGTGACTTAATCCTAACACCAGCCTTTATCTTAATCCTACAACTCCATAAACCCAAACCCAATAGTTAATACGAATCTTAACCGTTAACGTACTCCTGACCCTAAACCGAACTCTGGCCTTAACCGCAATCTTAAGCCTAACCCTAAACTTATCCCTATCAGTCAACTCAATCCTAAAAATAATCTTTCCGAAATTGGTCCCAAAGCCAAGTGTATTGTGGGCGCTTCATAAAAGGTAGCCCTGACAACATGAACCGAAAATGTATCGTTGTTACGCATCAGTTCCTTATAAAATATCTTTAAATAGACAAAAAGGCAAATTATCTTCAGAATGTTTGAATCCGAGACTCCATTCTCATATTCCTCTTACGATAAAAAGTGATGAAGGAGTGTAACAGGCTGCCACCGTCGGCGGATGTGTTGGCCTCGCGCTCCACAGCATTTAACGGAGTTGTTGGCCCCACGGGTGAACTGATGGTTAATTGTGGGCTGTCGTAGGAGGGCTGGATGTCACCCCGGTGACTGTTCGCCTTACCGGTGTTAGTGGTTTTGGACATGTTGGCAGTTGTCGCTTACCGCAAGGCAATTAGTGCCTGCGACTGCGCTGACGCTGGTGGCCGCCTCACTGCCCGCGCTGGTGCCATCGCTCGGTTTTCATATGTACGTCCACAAACGCGCAATTTTTGGCTTAACGCCCTTCAGGTGCAGAGGTTAGTCTGTAATCGATTCCTTTTTACGACACCACTTTGGGATGCTCCATTGTTTTTACCAAGACGACTCCAACGATTTTCAGTGGATACAGCGGTTGGAAGACAAATGACGATAGGTGAAGCCTTCCGTAAAGCAAAATATTTCACTTGTTCTCTGGTGGAGAAACACCAACATTTTGTTTTATCAAGCTTCTAATTGCACTTTAATTTTGTAACTTTTCTTACCACCAGCTGTGAAAAAAATTCGGGTTTATTAAAATAATGACAGAACCAGGCCTTCATTGTCCCCATAAGCCACGATATAGGAAGTCATTCCGCACCTGTGCCGTAAATTCGCGTCGTGATGTGGAAAGAGAACCCTAATTGAGAAGCTGATGTGCGTGTTTTGGGTTGCAAAAAAGGGGTTCCTTTTGATACCGATGGGACGGGCATAACTGATGTATTGCTTTAGTTAGTTTTTTTAAGACCTATCATTTCCTGTTCTGAGCTTGCCTTTTATGGGTTGCAAACAACTGGAATAACAAAAAAGGTGCTTAACTTTGGATACGAACGTAATTAACTTTGTCTCCATGGAACGCTGCCGAAATTCTTACCCAAGCGGTCGAAACGGAATAAATGCCCAAGTGAGACAGCCTACTACTCAGAATGACAGCTCAATTTTATCTCATTGAAATTTTGACCTACGATTAGCGATTTGCATAACCACTCGCGGCTACCTTGGCCATTTATATTTAAAATACGTTAGGTTCCTCGAGAAGTAAGACCTATACTCTGCCAATTGTTGATACTAACTTTCCAGCACTTCGTTGGACGTATGGTCGTCGTCCGCTTAAATTACAACCCTCGCTAGCACACCGGTATTCCGAAATAAATTTTCCGGTTCTATTCGTTTGCAGAATGTCGCTATTTTTTATCGGGAAAAGTCAAAAAGTCGATTCGTACCCCAGTTCTCGACCGACATTCAAAATTCTGGAGTTCATGGGGGAATTATTTTTTCACGCACGTCCTCAGCCTATGACCTAACTGCGGGTTACTCTTATTTAATTAAAAGGATGTAGTTAGTATCTTAGTGAGGTGTTCAGTCGTCGAAGACTGAGGTTAAATACGGTCTTCTTTATTCCATTCTCATTAGACCAGGGCACAACTTTGTAATTCTCCCTTTGACATTTATCATGTCATGTACGGTGACCGGCAACCATCCTGTGGCTGCCAAATCACACCTCAAGCACATAGTGTTCGTGGCATAACTTTATGAATAAAAGCAAATGCTCGAGCTGCAGGGTACGTATAAGGAATGAGACAAATCCACCAACAGAGCCATGCATTAATTTTTTTGTGAGCTCTCAAACTTGTGCAGGAGTCCACTGTCAGAGATTGCAACAGCAACGTTAAAAGTGGCCGTTATAAGAGGTATTAGCCAAGCACGACCAGTGCCGTGGATATGAAGGTGACTGTGTAGGGCTCTGTACGGTGTATTACCTATCTAATTAAGTATGCCTACATTAACAAAAGCACTAACCCATTGAAAATCAGTCCAAATGCATCCATCAAAGCAATACAGATATCTGAAGTACTATTTCGTCGGCTAGAAATAACAATTAGCCTATAGCGAGAATTCGTGTCAAAATGAAAAGTCAATCTTTAAAAGTACATCGGAATTTTCATGTAACTAGCTGAGTAAATGAAATAAAGTAAGCCCAGCAACGTACGAAATGATTTCACATACCCATAGGCGATGAAAATTTTCGGTCACCAGTGTTATCAACCTCGGTTTCATGGACCCTTCAGCGACTTTTCGGGGCGGCAGTTTTGTTTCTCCACGAGAGGGACTTTCCAGTAACCCGGTATTTCTGAGGTTCTCTCAAAACTCTCTCTTTCATAATTTTCAGTATAGATTTAAGGTGATTGAGAGCTGGACAACTCATTTCAAAATAGGTATTTTAATTGTACTGACGCTCAACAAGTCGCTTCGCCGTCAAGGAGAAAATTATACGTCATATTGGCTTTTGAGATGCCCAAATTCTCATTTAAAAATTTTAAAAAAAAAACAATTTGGTGAGCATACGTCTGCTTTCAATAAATTCTGTTCAGTCACCGCTGGTTTGGTGGTTCTGAACGATGAAAATTACGGGGTCTTATTAAATTCTTCTGAGGGCCTAAGACCTGTTTGCATAACCTGAGTGCAGCCGCCTCTGCCGTAACCGACAGACGCTATCCAAGGGATTCTGGACAGCGTGAGGGGACCTTGTAAATCAACATGAGGGACTCTCCGGCATCTGTGCACATATGCGCGATAGTAGAGCTGTTCATCCGTCTACCACATGCGCGAAAATACAGCTGTTAAGATTCTTTATTTGGCCCTTTCCTAAGCATACAAAGGGTTTTTTTAAATTTTTTTAAAAGCAAACACTGGCTCGTATGACCATTATATTCCGCCGGGTGTAGGGATACTAATTAGGGGGTAGCACCACACAGATAGCATTTGGTCGC
>WEDG01007217.1:0-42983 GCA_017591395.1 Schistocephalus solidus
TGCTGTTGAGGAGATATGTATTGTTGTGGTATAGCCGGTGGTGTTCTACCGCAGGTTTTCATGGCGATACATGTGACCTAAGAGCCCCTTGCGGTGTGTGAATATGCGTGGGCAGTGCGGACAGCTGTTTCAGGGGCAGCGGGTGTATGTTGGTATTCCTAGCACTGGCTCGCAAGTGACCGATCAGGCCTATGTATGAGATGAATGTGCGATCGCATTGAGGACAGATTAGTACCGAGTCCCCATCGCTGGTACTGGGGGTGGTGGTGTAAGAAGTAGCAGGTGGCAGGTAGTCGGAGGTGGCAAATGAGGTGGCAACTGAGGTGGCGGGAGTGGGCAAGTGGCTTTTGTCGCCACGATCGTTGCAGGGGGTGGAGGAAGGAGGATGGTGTCGGTGATCGTGGGCGGCGGGGCATCGATGAAGTTGTTATCAGTGGTTTCGGTGATTTTCGTCGTCATGGGGCCTGAGGCAGGAGTGGCAGAGTTTGATGTTGTGGGATTGTTGTTGCATTGAGTTCGAAGATGTCCAAACAGGGTCGATTCACGCGCGGAAGACTCGTTGACAGCGCGGGTAAGTTGGCAGGGCTTGAGCATTGGTAGTGTTGATCCGGGTTGCTTTTGAATTGCGAGCCAACCTTTTGGCCTTAGCAGCGGTGAACCGGTTGGCCTCATAGATTGCTGCACCAGTCTTCACTAGATCTTCTCCATGCCGGTCTATCCTGGGCAAGGTCCTCCCAGATCACCGGGTTGATTTGCAGTTGCGTTAGATATTTCTTCAAAGTGTCCTTGTAGCGTCCTTTTTGACCTCCCTGTCGGCGAGCACCTGTAGTAACATCTCCGTAGAAAAGTCGTTTGGGTAGTCGCACGTCGTCCGTTCTCACCAGGTGGCCGCTCCATCGCAGTTGCACTTGCCTCAGCATGGCATGGATGCTGAGGATTCCGGTCCGCTCCAGGAATTCCGTGTCCGGGATCCTGTCTTGCCATCTCAGCTTCAGTATTCTGCGTAGGCAGCTGAAATGGAAGTGATTCAGCTTCCTGGCTTGGTTCGAGTAGACGGTCCAGGTCTCCACTCCATATAGGATTTTCGTCAAGACGACGGCCTTGTACATCTTCAGTTTGGTCTTCAGATAAATACATTGGCGATACCACATGGAGGGCTGCAGCCGGCCAAAGGCCTGACTAGCTTTGGAGATCCGTTGGGCAACCTCGTCATCGATTCACATGTTTCGCGAAAACGTGCTTCCTAGATAAGCGAAGGTTTCCACGTTTTTGAGTTGAGCACAGTTGACATTGATTCGAGGAGCATTTTATTCCGCGCTGGGTGGTGGCTGGTGCATGAAAACCGTTTTGGCTGTACTTATTGTTAATCCATAATTGGCGCAGCCTGCGGCGAAGAGGT
Organism: Schistocephalus solidus; assembly: GCA_017591395.1. NCBI lineage: Eukaryota > Metazoa > Platyhelminthes > Cestoda > Diphyllobothriidea > Diphyllobothriidae > Schistocephalus > Schistocephalus solidus. Next base: position 1,400 of record WEDG01007217.1, read on the forward strand.
CCATGCTCCTTTGCATGTCCTCCCCCATCAAGTTGTTAAGGGCGCAGTCGTCCGCGTAGAGCAAGTCATGGACTGTAGTCGTAGACACATTCGTTGGAGCCTGCATACACCGACTGTTAAGAAAGTGCCCGTCAGTTCTGTAGGCGATGCGGATCCCAGACTGCTCATCACGGTTGGCGTCCATCAGCACAGCAGATAACCTGAGACTGAAGAGGTTGGGGGCCAGTACGCAACCCTGCTTCACTCCGTTGGTCACTGCGAATGCTTCGAATACCGTCGCGTTGTCAGGGACACGGGTCGTCATCCCGACATGCAGCTGACACACCATGCGCGTGAACCGCTGAAGAAAGCCGAATGTCTGCATGACTTTCCACAGTCCGTTGCGATTCACCGTGTCAAAGAGGTTGGTTCGCATCTCCTGGCACTTCTCTTGTAGCTGGCGGGCGGCAAAGATTATTTTGATTTTTTCGCGGTGTCGTCGGAGGCCACATTGGCTTTCCGGGAGCAGGCCCTGCTCTAGGTGACCGTTCAGACGATTGAGAAGGATACAGGCGAAGATCTTCCCGGCGATGTTGAGCAACGAGATGCCTCTGTGATTATCACAGATTTGCCAGTTCCCCTTCCGTTTGTAGAGATGGACGATGGTCACGTGTTTGAACTCCTGAGGAACGTTTCCTTGGCGCCACATCTCCTGGAGGAGTGTTGTGAGTTCTGCCATCAGCCGGGGCCCGCCATGCTTGTAGACTTTTGGTGGGATGGCGTCGGATCCCGGTGCTTTACCGCTGGAAATCTGCTGCACGGCCCGGATGATTTCTGGTAGGGAAGGTGGCAGATCCAGGTCATTGTTCGTGTCCACTTGAATGAGCCGGTCCATGGCAGCATCCGAAGTGGCTGATGAGCAATTAAGGACATTTATGAAGTGCACGGTCCACCGCTACAGAATTTGCGATTTCGCTGTCAGCAGTGTTGTGCCCTCAGAGCTGAGCAGCGGTGCGGTTCCCTTGGTACAGGGGCCGTAGATGGCCTTGATGGTTTTGAAAAAGCTTTTCATTTAACTGTGGTCGTCATACCCCTGGATTTCTTCAGCCTTTCGGACCATCCAGGCATCCTGCATCTCCCGCAGCCATTGTTGTACAAGGCGCCAGCATCTGAAAAAGGCTGCTTTGGTGGCGTCAGTCTGAAGGTCCATGTAGGCTTTGTGTAGTCCATTCTTCTCCGCGAGTAAGTTGCTGACGTCGGCGTCATTGTCTTCAAACCAGTTCTGGTGTTGACGGCGTGAGCCTCCGAGGACTTCGAGGGTAGTGGAATGGATCACATGTCGCTGTTGACACCATCGTGTCTCCACGGTGGCATTATTATCTGGAGCATGCAGGTTCTCCAGTTTCTGGGTTATTTGGTTGCTGGAATCAAAACAGTGAGCAGGCAAATTTGAAAAATGAGTATTTAACTTACCTGGCGGTCGCTTACCTTGGGCCCTTCGACGGGGATGATTTCGGAGCCTCATCTGGGAGATGAGGAGGCAGGGAGGTGTCCAACCATCGGCATCGCGGATCGCCTTGGTTACCAGCACGTCCTGTCGATCTCGCCTCTGGACGAGACCATAGTCCAGCAGCTGCCAGCGCTACGACCGAGGGTGCATCCACGTGGCCTTCTCCCGCGTCGGAAGGCGGAAGAAGGTGTTGGTCAGCAGGAGACGGTGTTCCACACAGGTTCGCAGAAGAAGGCGGCCATTATCGTTACAGCAACCGAGACCGTGGTGATCTAGCACTCCCTGCCAGTCAGCGTGGTCACCGATTACAGTTAACCTGTCCAACTTCGGCACAGTCACCAGCAGGGCGCGCAGGTCCCCGTAGAATTAGTCCTTCGCCACATCAGAGCTCCTCATTGGGGGAGTATTGACGCTGATGATAGTGGCGAACTGGTCTCCCCGAAGAGGAAGGCGGAGGCTCATCAGGCGATCATTGATACCCTGCGGCAGACAGGGCAGACGTCCCACGATGTCGTTCCGGATTGCAAAGGCAACACCAGCGTCGCGTCGCTCTGCCTTTGGCCGGCCGCTCCAGAAGAAGGTGTATCCGGCACCCACATCCTCCAGCTATCCCTGCTCAGATATTCGGGTGTGTGTGTGAGAGAGGTGGGCCTATGAGAAGTTAGTGAAAAAGACATATTTAAATAATTTATTTCCCGTATTTGTCTATTTCCGATGATGTGCTCAAGTACAAGTATGAAACGTCAGATGGTTAAACTATCCTCCACAGAGATAGTCATACCTTCTCTTTCCATAGGCATATGTCTGTATATTTGTTCAATTACGGAGGCTTTAGGAAAATTAATGTCATATTTTATGGATTGTATGAAATGTTATTGTCCTTTCAGGAAAAAACGCTTTCCCGAATATGATGATTGGAAGGAACTAAGTATTGGTTTTCGAAAACACCTTCTAATTTCAAGACGTCCCTGTCGTTCATTTCATAATTGTGCGGTTTCAAGGCTGCTGACAACTACTCCTGCAAGATCTACGTTGGTTATGATAGTTTATGTCAGAATCGCACTGAATAACAGCGTAGAAGGAGTCATGACGCATCGGCCGAGGAATGACCACAATAAGGAATTTTGAAACCAGATCGGGAATAAAATGCGTGTCCGATAATAAAAAAAGCGAGGGATTAATTAGACCGTTTGAAACCAACACTGTTGAATTTTTGAAATCAATTGTAAGTACGTGTGATTTTCCACAATATATACTTATAATAAATAATCAGTTAATTGACAATTTCGAAAGGTCATAAGTGTGCATACTATGTTCTCAGTACCTTTGCCTACTTAGGTCATTTTATGGAGCGTAGAAGATTATAGTAGGAAGCCAGCGCGCAATAAGTAGTACGTTGTCGTTACGTTTTGGATTTACAAACAGCACAACCACGTTTAAGTGACCTTTTCTGTCAATTTTCGCACGCTCTTAAGCATTCTATCTGCAGTTTTTCGTTAGCCATGATCGGTAATCCCTGATCTAACTGAATTTCTCGAATGTTCGATTATGTTGTTGTTTCTTATTTTGGCGGCACAGTTAGCAGTCGTATGGTTGGCCAACCAGGTCGTGCGTTCGTAGAGGGCGCTCCTTCGGCTGCACCAGTAGAAACTGAAACATAAATATATTCCTCGTCTTTCGGCGGCGAAATAAACAACCCATTGACGTCTTTACGGCAGTTTTTGGACGCTTCAAGGCATTCTATGTATATGCAGTTTTTCGCTAAACATGATCTGTAATCCCTGGTCTAACTTAATTTCTCGAATGTTCCATTTTGTTGTTGTTTCTTATTTTGGTGGCACAGTTAGAAGTCGTATGGTTGGCCAACCAGGTCGTGCGTTCGTAAAGGGCGTTCCTTCGGCTGCACTAGTAGAAACTGAAACATACACATTTTCCTCGCCTTTCGGCGGTGAAAGAAACAAACCAATAACGTCTTTCCCCTGTCCCCTGACCTCCCTTCAAAGAGAGGCCATGGTAGCAGTCAATGCATTTGGTTGGTGAACGCTCACCGATCAGTCACGTGACTCACCCGTCCCGTTCTGCCTTGGGACTTACTCTGGAGTCCCGCCAGCAGCTGCACGATGGCTAGTATTATAGACAGAAGAACATTGCCGACACAGTTTTTGGTTAAACATCTAACTGAAATAAAACAGGCATTTGTTACTGATTTCACAAGTGAAAAGCTTTCAGTCAATGTACTGCCTGCAGCCAATGAAAAGACTTTGTCGCCAAAGACATTTTCAGACCCACTCACAAGAGTAAATATTTTACTTCGAAAACTGCTCTACTGAAAGGTGTTAGCGAGGGATCATGGGAAGTCTTTAACTTGGAACTCTTCAAATGTTACGGAGGAACAAACTTAACCCCGAGACCCACGGTAAAACGTGGTAACAGGAACATCCTGCCATCTCCCTAGTGGCCTTGCTCCAAATTCCAGGGAGATTATTCCTTAGGTCAAAAGTACCGTTAAAGGTGGCTCTTGGGGTAGGATTAGAGTTTACTTTGGTTAGGTTTAAGGCTAGACATAGAGTCAATTTTAGGGTTAGGACAAAGGTTTGTGTAAGGGTCAGTTTTAGCCTTCGGGCGAAAACTCGGGAGTAGGTACTCTTTCTGGAACTTAGCGCAAAGCCACGCGTAGTACTGGGTGGGTAGGTTTTTTGAATTCTCAAATCCACGATGAACCTGGAAGTTATAGATTGTATTCGTGAGCTCTGATGCTATAGAATGGCCACCTGCACAGGACATGGGAATAGGAACCGCACTACCCGTTTAAAATTGTTGGTAAATTTCGGGAAGGGTAAATATACCCATGTCTTAACGCTAACAGCAAACCTAACATAAAACTAAACTGTACAGCATACAGCCTTCCTACAACCTACCTACAGCCTAGAATTAAAATGAATATATATATATATATATATATATGGAATGGCTGATGACGGCTAATAAGCCAGAAATGGCCATTTCGGTCTCCCTTGTCTTTGTCGGTTCCATTCCATCATATGCTACACGTCGCTATGCGACCGCCTGCGAGGGCTCTTGTCTGAGCTCCAGGGCACAACGGAACATGCATGTTCCTTAAGCAGATCGGTGAGCCCCACACTATCATATATATATATATATATATATATATATATATATATATATATCCACTGATCCACCATCCACCCTCCCCCTACAGCACCGGGACCCGCAGTTGTTCCACCTCCCCCTTCCCCTAGCTCACAATCTAACATGACTCACCTTTTACAAGCCAATGGTCTGTCGGTCCTTTCACGCCAGCCTGTCTAGTGCGACATTCTAACACTCACTTTTATTTATTTCGTCTGACGACGGGTTGGTGTGACCAGCTCGAAAATTCACGAGTACAACTCGCATTTTCCGAAGAACCTCTCCTCTTTTCATATATATATATATATATATATATATATATATATATATATATATATATATATATATATATATATATATATATATATATATATATAGCCTACTTACAGCCTACCAACCTACAGCCTACAAACCTACAGCCTAGAATTAGCATGAAAATATATTTTTCCCCTAAGATCATCATGACCCTAACACCAACTATCACCTTAACCTTGACCTAAAACTTAAACCTAATCCTAAACTTAACCCCAATCCTTAACTTAATCCTTTGCAGAATTTTATTGAAATTTAGTGCAAAGCCACACGTTTTGTGGACGTTTCCTTTTCCCGTGTCCGGTTTAGGTGGACATACAAGTCATCCTTACCAACACTTCTAATAACTGGCGATTTTACATCCAGGAAAAATGCTGAATTTTACTCGCTGAGGTCTAAATCGCTAAAAACAAAAAATATTGACATTTTCAATGAAATTAAAAAAAGTGAAGTTACCCAAACCGATTGTAAATGGACTGGATGATCTGACGGTCGGAATCGCTTATATGTCCCCACCCCAACCTGGCAGGACAGTGGAACAGCACGTCCCCCATACAATGCCGGTAGCCTTACGCTAAATTCTGAAAAGTGTAACTACGCACGTGTTCCATCTCTAAATCTAACTCTGATTTCCCTGGAACTAACTGCAAATCTGCCCGTATAACGGTTGGTTCCTGTTCCCGTGTCCTGTTGGGAGCGTCATATAAACAATCCCTTTCGATCTGACTACATGCTAAACAGGAACCAGCAGAAATCACATCAGCTAGTACGACGGGTTCCATAGGTGCGCATTGTTCACCCACAGGAGTACTGAATAAATAATTGGCAAAGCTTTGCACAGTCGATATTTCTGTCAGCTGAAATGACAGCTTACCATTTATGAAAGCGGTAACAACTACCTTGTTTATTTTAACCAGAGGTTTATTCAAAACCTGCTTGCAAATTGTTTTTGCCCAAAAATACTGTCAGTTGTGAATTGTTAGGTTTGCACATCATTTGCTTGAGCAATCTGATATGACTCCACGCACGAGCCTATTCCTTGGACGCAGGCTGGAGTCCCTGTATATCGGAATCAAATAGTCTAATTTTCTTTTAGTGTAAAATTACCAAGCATATTCGTAAGTTGAGATTGTGTCCAGCTGACTGAGGGCAAACTCATGTCACTAGAATTTCGATTGGGCTACAGTACGGAATTCGTATTTGCACATTTTTCCCAATCGATTCGGTGCGATTGGCTGAATTCAGTTCCTCTTAACAAAAGTTACTTTGGAGGGGTGGTAATCGATCTGGTTCAATTGCAGTACTGGGCATTTCATTCAAGTATCTTGGTATAGAGCCCTCGGAAACTGTCGCATATCGAAAACAATACTAAATTAGTGTCCAGTCTAACAACCCTTGTCTCTCCGCCATACTTCTAGATTAGATAACCCTCAAGCACCATGGGATATAACAGGAAACGAAAAAGTAATAACTGACCTGAACTACTGACAGACGAACTTGTACTGAAATACATGAACAAGATTGAAAAGCGCTTTCCAATAGAAAAGTTCAGATTCTATGGATTGTTTCAATTCAGTTGCCTATCTGACCTGTTAGGCCTTGTTCGCATATGAACGTCACTCTCCTAGATTATTCCATTAAACCGGGAGGATTTGCTTCTTGCTTGATAGCTTTAAATGAAGTCAAAGCCCTCTACGAGGAAATATTCTCATATTCCACAAAATTTATGACTGGTGAAGTTCAGGGTTCAACATAAGCCTGAATAAGCCCTTTTCAACCAATTCCTAAGCATTAGAAGGAGCTATTAATGACCATGAAAAGACCATACTGGGTAGGGTAGGTAGGAGGTTAGGGTTTGGGGGTAGAGGTAGGCTTAGGGCGTTATCGTTGGGGTTATGGTTAAGGTCCGTGAGAGGGTTAGTCTCAAAGTTAGGACATGGAAAAGGTACCCTCTGGAATTGAGCACAAGGATACTTGTGGTACAAAGGCGAGGGAGAATACTTACACCCGGGTCTGAATCCAGGTCGTGCCATGCATATAATGCAACAAAGATACGATATTTTCATCTAAAGTATACACTATTCCGTTGCCTATTTAAATAGCAGTTGCGGTTCGACAGGATGAGCCCTGACCAGTGTCTTTAACTTGTTGATTTTGGTATGAACTGCCATGCTATAGGTGGAGTTATACCAGATTCCCCACGCGTAGCTCTGAGGTAGCGACTAGAAAGCCGAATGTCTCAGGTGGCATATGTAGCTGGAGAAAATGGGTCAAACACGTGCAGTGGTTTCCAGTTAATGTATGTGTTTGGAGCAGAGCATGGCAAACGAATAGAAACATTGAACTGGACCAAAATGGGGACATAGATTATATCACAGCGATTGTTTATAAGTCTGCGAAGAGTCCACGTTAGTCACGCAAATGGGGGGAGGGGGTAGATGACATGCCTAGGCGGAGGTTCCATGCCACGCCAGCCACCGCGCCCAATCCCAGCACCAGATGGATGACAGGCTCGGACGACCGACTGACGCATGGGACAGGGATGAGAGAGGTAGGCTAACACTGAGGAATCTATCCCCAGGACACTTTCAGCGCACTCCTCACTATAATAAGACTGAAACGCTAAAACATTCGTGGCTTGGAAGGTTACCAACCAGCATGGTAAAAGTCCTCCTCCTCTCAGGATTGAGAGTTAGGCTCACGGGCTCATTCTGACTACGGCCTCTACAGAAATCCCGGGATTCGAGTCGCGTCTTGTTTCTTCGAAGTCATGGACCATTGTGCGCGGATCAGGTTATATGTGGCACGTGTAGATGGGTTGCTTAGCTCTGTTCGTCAGCATGCCCGGGCACACGTCCGGCTGTCCTGGCACTGCCTAGCCACCGCGACCAGGCGGACAAGAAAGGTGGAAAGAAAGTGCGCTAGATCCTGCGTAAGTCTACTATCACCATAAAGGTGTTCATGTGAAAGTCACCTTCCCTGCGCCCACCGCACTGTTCAGCACAGAGTGAACCGCGTAACTTGCCAAAACCGAACCGTTGGCTCGTGGTGAACCAACTTTCAGCGTAGAATCCATTATGGAGCTGAGTAGCAACAGCTTCGGAGTTTCGGATATTAGAAGCAGAAATTCTGCAGTCAATTTGTGATTAAATTGTATTTTCTCAGTTAGGTGGGTAAACCCCTGCAGATATTAAAGTCTGTTTAATAGTTAAAACATTGATAATAACTGTATGTAGAAATTGGGCAACTCCTACATTCAAAAACGTGTGTGCCAATGGGAGTTGAAGTATCATCCTCCAAATTTCCCTCCGGGGGCTCTACTGCTGGTTTTCGACAGACGATTTCCTGATTCAGTGAATAATTCATATTACCTGCTTGTGATCCGGACGGTACGGTGGTCCGTCCCCTGGGGTTGGGTAGGACGGGCTGATGACGGCTAATGTGCCAGAAATGGCCATTCCAGTCTCCCTTTTCTTTGCCAGCAATGTTCATCCGCCAATGGTACTAGCCGCTATGCGGCTGCTGGCGGCGCTCGAGAGTGCACCCCAAGATAGAACGGGATGATTGAGTTCCTTTGGCGATCGGTGAGCATTAATCAACGGAAGACTGAGTTATCCTCGTACATAAGGAAAAATTTTAGCCATGGATTATAAATAGTTGGACCGCACAAACCTTCAGATTGTGCTTTTTCACCTCAATGCTGCGGTTACTAAAATTAGAGGTAATGTCAAGCTTTTCAATTGTGGCCTCTCTGACGATTGCTGTTGGGCGAACAGAATAAAGGTTGACGTTTCTATTTAAAAATATATGTGGATAGCAAGTAGTAGGTTAATTAAGCCGAGAAAAGCTAATAATAATTTAAAAAACACGAGTCAGTACAGAGAGGTAAAACATTTTGGTAAAAGCAGATGACAATAGAGTCTATTACGTCGCATTCCAGCGAGTGAAGGAAAAAGCGAACAGTCTAGGCTACACATTCCTCAAATGAGAAATGGGACCCGGTGCTTTACGGCTGCCTGCCTTCTGACGGCCTTTTAAAATATATCTAATTTTAGTAAATGATCCGCTGGAATAATCACAGTTTTTGTTGAATAGCACATTTATACTGGTAGGTCGAAAACAAAACTGGTCTGCCATGCGTTATGAATCTCTGAGCGGCTTCTCTGGTTGGGTGGGATCTTACATCGCCAAAAATGCCTTTGGCGGAATTATGTAGAAGCGAATTTCAACAAAAACAAGAGAGACTAGAAACGCCATTTCTGGTTTATTAGCTGTTATAAATCAGACATACTCACGCCCGGTTGGGGGCACCTGGAATTTGAACCTCACGGAGGCCAACGCCCTACAATGGAGTTATGGGCCTATTATCCTATCATTTGCAATAATCATAGTCATGTCTAGTAGAGAGAGGGAGAGAATGAGGGAAAGATCATCAGCTCGATCCTATTCGGGCTCAAGCATGGAATCGCAGTAGCTCCATTTTATTGTGGTCCTTATGGAATTTTCACCCATATGAGCTCTGATACAAGACAGTTTATAACGTTCCTATCACACACCTCAGGCCCTTATCTGGCGATTTATAGAGGCATGTGTTCTTTTCCTCATCCTTTATTGCTCTCCCGTGATTTTTCCAGCCTTGCTTAAAAAGGATTTTCGGATTTTAAAACGTATTCTCAGAATGCTCTCTTCTGGTGCTGGTGTTTCTTTTACAAATTTAGTGGATTTGATAGCAAAACGGCACTTTACGACAGTCAAACAATTCGCTGGACGAATCCTTGATGATGTAACCCATCCCCTCCAATCTAAGCTGATTGCTGTGAAGTCTTCCCGTCCGATGCGCCGAGGCTTTCACCATATGACAGTTCGACCGTCGATTTCGACGAGGTCCACCGTATGCTCCACACCAGGTGGTGCAGGGACGGTGACTTGCGCGTGAATTAGTTTTAAGTGATAGTAGCCTTGCGCTGCAGCTACCGCACTCTCTCCTCCTCCCCCACCTGAGCCCGGTGTCAAGACAGAGTCAATAAGACCGGAGATGGGAGAGGGCGCAGGTGGCTGGCGCGGCCGGAGCCGCCCCCTGGGCGCCACCACACCTGGCTCGGATCCCACGGAGTGAGAGTGCCATAAAGGCCACATTAAGAAGGAGCCATTGCAACCTGACTCTCAGTCCACCAGTCAGCCACTCCACACAAAACACACATTGGGCTGACCACGCGGTCCGAGTTATCCCGTCAGTTGGCAACCTTCCAAGCCACGGCGTTTAGCGCACCGTGATAGTTTCAAGCGCGTCAGATTGTTTATAGTGAGGAATATGCACTGAGTTGTCGACCTCACTCTCTCCCCACCCCACAGTCAGACTACTGTCCGAGCCGGTCAGTTGCCTGATGTGGGAGTGGGCGCATTAATGACGGATCGGCGTACCCGTCTTCGCGCGCCACAGCACGACCTGGCCCCCATAACGCACACACCAGGATTCACAAACTCAGGGGATATGGAGCAGCCATCGCCGTCTGACTCCCAGTCCACTGGTCAGCCACTCGACACACACAGCATATACACTGAGCCGACGGCGTGGTCTGTGGAAGCCGTCAGATGGGCAACTTCCCAGCCACGGTTTCTAGGAAACCGTGATATACTCTGGTAAATGGTGATTGTGAGGGTGTAGTCGATGTATTGGTGTAGGTAGTGTGTGCTGATGTAGCTTAGCCTCCGGTGGTTTACCGGAGGTTGTCGTGGAGGTGCATGTGTCCTAAGAGGCCCATGCGGTGTGTAAATGTGCGGGAGCAAGGAGGTCAGTGAAGGCGGGCGCGTCGACTATATGTCGGAGCCCCAGGCACTGGTTCACCAGCCTCCGTGCGATGGATTCGCAGGTGACCGGCCAGGCCGATGCGTGAGTTGAAGTTGCGGGCGCAGTGTGGGCAGGAGAAATCGGTAGAGGCTGGGGCGATGTCATTCATGGTAATGGGGGTGGCGGTTGCGCTAAGAATGGCAGGAGCGGAGGGTGTGAATTGTGTATCGGTGTTGTCGGCATTGCGGTGAATTCCGCTGTCATGGATGCGCATGTGACCGAATAGGCCCATGCGATGAGTGAATGCGCGAGTACAGTGAGGGCAGTGGAGGCGACGATCTCTGCTGTGTGATGGTGTTCCAGGCACTGGCTCACCGGTCTCTGTACGATGTATTCGCAAGTGACCGACCAGGCCGATGCGTGAGGTGAATGTGCGGTCGCATTGAGTACAGCTTAGGAGAGATTCCCCATCGCTGATGGTGGTTGTGGTGGTAGTAGTGAAGGCGAAGGCAATGGTGGTTGCGGTGGTGGGGGTAACAGGCGATGAGTAGATGGATGTGGTCTCTATGATGGTTTCACCATATAACCTGCCGTACAACGGCATACCAGCGCTCTACTTTGCCATTTCTAGCACGCTACCTCACGCGTGAAGGGACTGAAATAAAAAAGCTGAGACTAGAACTGCCTCCGCACTAGATGTCCATTTTTGACTCTTTGATTCTTGCATATTATGTTTACTTATCCTTTTATCTTCGTGAATGGAGCAATTTATATTTTTCCTGAAAATTGTGAATGATACTTTAAAATGAAGCGTATTCCTCTCATTATTGAGGGACTGACTAACTAGTTATCGTGAGATTATTGAAGTCCGCTTGAAAATGGCTTTCTGCGAGTTATTTAAAAATGTAATTAAGACTTGATAAACTTCATTCTGTCGGTGATGGGGAATGGGGATCCCTTCTTTTACAGAAGCCAAGATTAGCCACTGTATGCGCTCCCCATAAAATGTTACGTGAAAAATAACTCAACAGACGTTCCCGAAGCTGAAATTGAATACTGTCAGTCTTTACTAGGCTTGAGTTGCAAATTATGCTTAGGCAAGCAGCTCTAGACAGGCACCTACTTAGACAACGCGTGACACTTTTAAAGTACAGGTTTAAGATCATCACAATACCTGCACAGAAAGTATACTCAACCTGTCATAATTAGGCATTGTGTGATTGGGCGCCAGGGCGAATGCCACACCTGAAGTACGCCCTCGCTCGTAAATTGAAAATCCTGATTGTTTCGTGGTAGAACACTTTGAATGCAGAACTACTTTGACGCACTCAAGTATTGCAAGCTGACTGGTTGCGCAATGACTTGCAGAAGCTAAGCCGGTTTGGCAGCAGTTCAAACACGCTTTTCGCCGTACTGTTCAAGTCTGACATCACCAGTTTCAAGAGTGTAAACTATGGGAAATGATACAAATCGATTTCTTTGATTTATACGTCAATCTTTGCTTGGTTTGTTTCGTCTTCAGAAAAAGGTTTCACGGAACTGTTTGGCAATTGCACATCTCAGACATGTTTAACTGTAGCACCCATCTATCCTACACATTACAGCCATTCCATCGAAGAGGGTTACCAATCAGATGAAGAGGTCAAAATAACCATTTCGGCCTTCTTTGACGTCGTCCGCTTGCCATATCTCAATCTCAAGCTGGCGTACTCGTTATTTGAACAAGAATGTTAGGTAAGACGTTTTACAGGGCTCATCTTCTTGAGAGCTGCGATAAGGAGCATCAAGGCACATGGGTGTTTCGTTCACCAATTCCTCCCGACCGCTCAAAGGAACAACCACGATGCGGTTTTGGCATGTAAATCTGGGGCAAACATTTTGCAGGCAGTCTCATGCTAGGTAGACTAGGTGATAAGGATGCGCATATTAGCAAACAATCCATTAATTTAGAAGAGGGACATACAATCGCTGGAACAAGAATTTGATCCTGCTGATGTTGCACCTTCTGGCTTGTCAACCGTCGGTGAATGCGATAGCCACTACTTATGGCTACTGCAGTGTGCAACTAATGCGTCCGTTGTGCATCCAGTAACCTTATCTGCGACTTTCTCTTATGATTGTTTTGAGTGGGAATCCCGAAACGCCAGAGGAATAAACTTGTTGCAGCGTCTCCTACTTCTTAATCCCCTCCAGGAACTCGCATTTTCGTATCTATCGGCAATAGATTACCTTTAAACTACGTTTTAGACAAGCACCAACGAAACCCCATGCCAGCCTTTCAAAAATGAGTCAAAACTGGCCGGTCTAAAAGGGGATTTCGGGGGCGGACAGTTAGGTCACCATGTTAACACGCTGTAACAGAATGTCGGTTTTGCCCTAGTGAAAGTCGAGATTTCTGTGACAGGTCGCTGCCTGCATTGCATAAACCACCGAATTAACTCAACGAACTGAGACAGATATTAGTCCGCTGATGAGGGATGCTTACTCTTCAGTCCATCGTTTGGTGTTTCAAAGTGAGGCGTGGTATGTACAGCCACGACACAACTGGGCGGGGGGGGAGTCGCCTGCTCTTGAATCAGATAGTAATTACTCATCTGTAACTTTAACATTTATTTTAACAGGTTAACATGTGTTTGACTATTTTACGCTGAAATCAGCAACATCTACACTCTGATGCACGTTTCAGAGTAAAAAAAAGACTTTTCTCTGGAAAATAAACATTTAGCCGAAACTATCAGGTTAGAAAATTAGGAAGGAAATAGAGTAGGCTAGGTTTAGTATGACCTTGGCAACGGAGTGACAACCAGGGTCAGCTAGAGACCAGATGCGAATTGAAAATACTCAGATAGGTCAAACAGGTAAAAAGAATCCTCGGCAATGCAGACGGGGATTGTACTAAATTCCAGCAATGATATCTATTAAAATGTCCTAACCCTACCATAACTGAGATATAACCCCACACCTTGAACCTAACCCTAAGGATAATCTACCTACAAAATAATGTTCTACCTACTATATCCAATTATACTGCATTTATTATCAGCAAGGAAATGGTGTAGTGTCGTAAGCCCCGAGCAAGAACTTAAGCGAACAATGCCAACTTAAATAAATAAATAAATAAAATAAATAAATAAATATAGTGCTGATTACTGCATAGTAAACGCACCCCTAACTACAAACCATATCCTGACCGTTATAATTCTCCCTTCCGTTTAGCAACCCTAACTCTAATCTCCCTGGAATTTTACGCAAGGGTAAGCCAGCTATTTCCATGTCCTACCCTAGAATCTAGAGAGAATTGCAAAATATCTTACTTCCAGGCCGAAATAACTGAATTTGGCACGATGACTCTTAACCTGAGAGCCCTCTGAAGATAAAAAAATCCAGTAAAACTCTGAAAATCCACGATTTTTCGACTGTGGCTTCACGAATTCGCGTATTTGTTTTAGTTTGACCCTAAACCCTAAAAATTCACGGGTTAAGCAGATGTACTCCATAAATTTTTTACTGACCAGTAAGTCGTATATATCATTTTGGCGTGAATTTGCCAAGAATACTAATAATTAGACATGATTTCACAAAAAATCGATTTTACCTACTGTATCCAAAAATACTGCCTATATTCCTATCATGTATTTCTACCGTATGATGAAAATCAGAGTTCATGCGTCATTTGCTTTGGTTAAATTTCCAACATTAAAGAATCGAATCTAATCCATCTGTATTAGTTCTAATAATGTAAAACTAATGTTCTACCTACTATATCCACCTATACTGCGTTTATCAGCAAGGATATGGTTTGTAGTCGTGAGCCCCGAGAAAGTACATCACGAAACAACGCCTATACAACTAAATGTAGTAGTGAGTATTGCATAGCACATGCACCCCGACTACATACCATATCCTAACCGTTATAATTTTCCTTTCAGTTGAGTAAACTTTACAGTAAAATACGAAGCCCTTTATGCTTTCGTTAAGAAACGAATCGGGGTCCTTCATGAGATCAGTTCATTTCATGCGCTAAATTAAGATTATGGTAGATTTTTGACTAATTCTCCTATACCAGTTCGTCTGTGCGTTCCACAACATGGCGGCATGAGGACGGTGATTTGCGTATGAATTAGTTTTAACTGACAGTAGACTTGCGATGTATCGATTTCAATCTCTCTCTTTCCTCACCCGCCAGTGTCCGGCGCCAAGACACAGCCAAGAAGACCGGAGGCGGACGGCTGACAACTTTAAGCAGCCCGTCTAGTGCGCCACGCGCACCTGTTCTGCACAAAATGGTCTAAGATTTCAGATAAACAACAAAAAAGGGCGGTTGAGATACCAACTGAGTGGGATTGCCATGGAGATTACATCAAGATGGAACCATTTTAGCCTAATGCACCCTTCTGGGAGGAGAACTGAGTTAGCTCGTTAGTTGTTAGCCCTCCCAGCGACGACTCTTAGCGCACAGTGATAGTCTTGAAGGACGTCAGATGATTTGCAGTGAGGAATGTGCTGTGTGAGTCCACTTCGCACAATCTTCCCTCTCCCAGGCACCAGTCCACTATCCGAGCCGGCAAGTCAACTGATGTGAGGATTGGTGGTAGTGGTGCTACTCCAGGCGTCTGTTCCAATGCTGTGCCTCTCGTGCTTACTTGTGAGCGTACAAATGACAGTATGCACCTCGGCCAATCACAGCTATCCAAAACGAACCAATCAGCTTCAAGTCCTGCTCAGACATGCTCCCGCTGAAGGCGTTACGAAGAATCACTCATTCTCGATTTGGGGACACCGGCTGTCGCAGCGCTGGACTTGTGGCCTCACTCGACTTCCAACTTATTCCAACTTTTTTGCCAATAGTTCCTTGCCGAATAAAGTACCCTCCGAGCTGGCATCCAACCGCTCTTTGTATTCGGGACTGGACCTGCAGGTCGTAGTGGCTGAAGACTCCCCCTATGAATTATATTGCCGCGGCAGGTACAGTGCGTGATAGACTTGAACGGCCCGTCTGCGCTTGCCATACACCTAATCTGGTTCCTTAATTTAACTCGGCAGGTTTTCACACAAAGGGTTTGTCCTGATGGGTTCGAGGTAAGTTTTCTCAGGTAGCAATATTACAGGAAGCTGAATCCGACTAACTATTGACAACTAGTAGAATTTTTGGTCGTCACATCTGCATGGCTGAGAAGTTTTACCGACAAAACAAGAACGAAACTGGAAAAGGCATTTTCGATATGTTCGATATTATGAACCATTAACACCTTAACTTCCGAATTCTCACCCGAGATTCGAGCCCGAATCAGTCGAGTATCAAACGACCGTTTCATAATTTCACTAAAGAACTTGACTTCTGGACTCCGAAATACAGAGTATTCAATTACATGGGGCTAGCGCGCATTTCTGGATGGTTAGTGCGGAAGTTTGCAGTACATGTTGGTGGAACCGTGCTGTTTCTTTAGTTATTTATGGGATTTCAGTCAGAAAATTTCAACTACTTTCCCTTTGAGCGTATTTTCTAGAACGTTTAGATTAACATTCCACGCGAACAGATCCCTAATGTGTTTAAGGTGCCTGCTTTTTCCAATAATAATGAAAGTCTAATTATTTACCTCTGCTGAGAGTCGTCCCCGAAAATTTTTTTATCTGTGAAGAAAAGGTACTGTCTATCCCTCTGATGTATATGCTAAGCCGCATTATCATTCGTTATATTTGCACACTGCATAAGCTTAACTTATGAGTTCACAGATGTCTGATATTTTCCCACTGGTAAATAAGCCCTAGCACTCAATCTAGGTATATGCACTTTATTTCTTTAGAAATGTACGCATTCCCTCGGATATTTGGAATCCAACGCAGTCCTTCTTGTCTCTTCAGTCTCGGCAGTTCGACCGTCGATTTCGACGAGGTCCACCGTATGCTCCACACCAGATGGTGCAGGGACGGTGACTTGCGCGTGAATTAGTTTTAAGTGATAGAAGCCTTGCGCTGCAGCTACCGCACTCTCTCCTCCTCCCCCACCTGAGCCCGGTGTCAAGACAGAGTCAAGAAGACTGGAGATGGGAGAGGGCGCATGTGGCTGGCGCGGCCGGAGCCTCCCCTGGGTGTGCCACCACACCTGACTCGGATCCCACGGAGTGGGAAAGCCATAAAGGCCACATTAAGAAGGAGCCATTGCAACCTGACTCTCAGTCCACCAGTCAGCTCCACAAAAAACGCACATTGGGCTGACCACGCGGTCCGAGTTATCCCGTCACGGCTTTAAGCACAACGTGATATTTTAAAGCGCGTCAGATTGTTTATAGTGAGGAACATGCGCTGAGCTGTCGACCTCACTCTCTCCCCAACCCCCACCAGCAGACACTGTCCGAGCCGGTCAGTTGCCTGATGTGGGAGTAGGCGCATTGGCTGATGGATCGGCGTACCCGTCTTCGCGCGCCACAGCACGACCTGGCCCCCATAACGCACACACCAGGATTCACAAACTCAGGGGATATGGAGCAGCCATCGCCGTCTGACTTCCAGTCCACTGGTCAGCCACTCGACACACACAGCACATACACTGAGCCGACGGCGTGGTCTGGTGGAAGCGTTAGATTGGCCGACTTTCCAGCCACAGTTTCTAGGAAACCGTGATATACTCTGGTATATGGTGATTGTGAGGGTGTTGTCGATGTATTGGTGTAGGTAGTGTGCGCTGATGTAGCTTAGCCTCCGGTGGTTTACCGGAGGTTGTCGTGGAGGCGCATGTGTCCTAATAGACCCATGCGGTGTGTAAAAGTGCGGGAGCAGTGAGGGCAGTGAAGGCGGGCGCGTCGACTGTATGTCGGAGCCCCAGGCACTGGTTCACCAGCCTCGTGCGATGGATTCGCAGGTGACCGACCAGGCCGATGCGTGAGTTGAAGTTGCGGGCGCAGTGTGGGCAGGAGAAATCGGTAGAGGCTGGAGGGATGTCATTCATGGTAGTGGGGGTGGCAGGGGCGCTAAGAATGGCAGGAGCGGAGGGTGTGCATGGTGTATCGGTGTTGTCGGCATTGTGGTGTATTCTGCTGTCGTGGATGCGCACGTGACCGAATAGGCCCATGCGATGACTGAATGCGCGAGGACAGTGAGGGCAGTGGAGGCGACGATCTCTGCTGTGTGATAGTGCTCCAGGCACTGGCTCACCGGTCTCTGTACGATGTATTCGCAAGTGACCGACCAGGCCGATGCGTGAGGTGAATGTGCGCTCGCATTGAGTACAGCTTAGGAGAGATTCCCCATCGCTGATGGTGGTTGTGGTGGTGGTACTGAAGGTGAAGGAGGTGGTGGTTGCGGTCGTGGGGGTAACAGGGAATGAGTAGATGGATGTGGTCTCTATGATGGTGGGAGTAATGGAATTGATGCCAGGAGTGAGGGTGGGAGAGTCAGAAGGAGGGTTGGCAGGACCTGGGCATCGAAGATGTTAGTCCGGGGCGCTGGTGACTTTCGTGCCGCTCTTTTGGCCTTGGCGGTGGCGATCCGGTTGGCCTCATAGATTGCTGAACCAGTCTTCACTGATCTTCTCCATGTCGGTCTTTCCTGGACGAGGTCCTCCCAGGTCAACGAGTTGATTTGCAGTTGCTTCAGCGATTTCTTCAAAGTGTCCTTGAAGCGTCGTTTTTGACCTCCCTGTTTGCGTGAACCCGCAGCGACATCTCCGTAGAAAAGTCGTTTGGGTAGTCGATCGTCGTACATTCTTACCAGGTGGCCGCTCCATCGCAGTTGCACTTGCCTCAGTATGGTGTGGATGCTGAGGATTCCGGTCCACTCCAGGACTTTCATGTCCGGGACCCTGTCTTGCCCTCTCAGCTTCAGTTTTCTGCGGAGGCAGCTGAGATGAAAGTGATGCAGCTTCCTGGCTTGGTTCGAATAGATGGTCCAGATTTCCGCTCCGTGTCGTCAAGACGACGGCCTCGTACATCTTCAGTTTGGTGTTCAGATGAATACCGTGGCGATTCCAAAAGGAGGCCTGCAGCCGGCCGAAGGCCTGACTAGCTTTGGAAATCCGTTGGGCAACCTCGTCATCGATTCTCGTGTTGCGCGACATCGTGCTTCCTAGATAAGCGAAGGTTTCCACGTTTTTGAGTTTAGCACGGTTGACATTGATTCGAGGAGCATTGTATTCCGCGCTGGGTGGCGGCTGGTGCATGACAACCGTTTTGGCTGTACTGATTGTTAATCCAAAATCGGCGCAGTCTTCGGCGAAGAGGTCCATGCTCCTTTGCATGTCCTCCTCCGTCACGTTGTTAAGGGCGCAGTCGTCCGCGAAGAGCAAGTCATGGACTGCAGTCGTAGACACGCGCGTTGGAGCCCGCATACGCTGACTGTTGAGAAGGTGCCCGTCAGTTCTGTAGGCGATGCGGATACCAGGCTGCTCATCACGGTAGGCGTCCATCAGCATAGCCGAGAACATGAGACTGAAGAGGGTGGGGGCCAGTACGCAGCCTTGCTTCACTCCGTTGGTCACTGCGAATGCTTCGGATACTGTCCCGTTGTCAGTGACGCGCGCCGTCATCCTGTCATGAAGCTGACGCACCATGTGCGTGAACCGCTCAGGACAACCAAATTTCTGCATGATTTTCCACAGTCCGTCACGATTCACCGTGTCAAAGGCTTTCGTTAGATCCACGAAGGTAGTGTATAGGTGAGTTCACATCTCCTGGCACTTCTCTTGTAGCTGGCGGGCGGCAAAGATCATATCGGTTGTTCCGCGGTGTCAGCGGCAGCCACATTGGCTTTCCGAAAGCAGGCCCTGCTCTAGATGACAGTTAAGGCGATTGAGAAGGGTACGGGCGAAGATCTTCCCGGCGATGTTGAGCAACGAGAGGCCTCTGTGATTATCACAGATTTGCCGTTTCCCCTTCCGTTTGTAGAGATGGACGATGGTCGCGTCTTTGAAATCCGGAGGAACTTGTCCTTGGCGCCACATCTCCTGGAAGAGTGTTGTGAGTTCTGCCATCAGCCGGGGCCCACCGTGCTTGTAGACTTCCGGTGGGATTGCGTCGGATCCCGGTGCTTTACCGCTGGAAATCTGCTGCACTGCCCGGATGGTTTCTGGTAGGGAAGGCGGCAGATCCAGGTCATTGTTCGTATCCACTTGACGGAGCCGGTCAATGGCAGCATCGGAGATGGCTGATGAGCAATTAAGGACACTTCAGAAATGCTCGGCCCAGCGCTTCAGAATTTGCGATTTCTCTGTCAGCAGTGTTGTGCCGTCAGAGCTGAGCAGTGGTGCGGACCCTCTTGATACACGGGCCGTAGATGTCTTTTAAAAAGTTTTTCATTTCATTGCGGTCCGCATACCCCTGGATTTCCTCAGCCTTTCGGATCATCCAGGCATCCTGCATCTCCCGCATCCGTTGTTGTACAACGCGCCGGCATCTGAAAAAGGCTGCTTTGGTGGCGTCAGTCCGAAGGTCCATGTAGGCTTTGTGTAGTCCATCCTTCTCCGCGAGTAAGTTACTGATGTCGGCGTCATTATCGTCAAACCAGTCCTGGTGTCGATGGCGTGCGCGTCCGAGTACATCGAGGGCGGTGGACTGGATGACATTTCGCAGTTGACACCATCGTGTCTCCACGGTAGCGTTATCATCTGGAGCATGCAGGTCCTCCAGTTTCTCGGTTATTTGGTTGCTGAAATCAAAACAGTGAGCCGGCAAAGTTAATAAAAGAGTATTTAACTTACATGGCGGCCTCTTACCTTGGGGCCTTCGTCGGGGTTGCAGTCGGAGCCTCATCTGGGAGATAACGAGACGGTGATCTGTCCAACCATCGCCATCGCGGATCGCCTTGGTTACCAGCACGTCCTGTCGATCTCGCCTCCGGACGAGAACATAGTCCAGCAGATGCCAGTGCCGCGACCGAGGGTGCATCCACGTGGCCTTCTCCCGCGTCGGAAGGCGGAAGAAGGTGTTGGTCAGCAGGAGACGGTGTTCCGCACACGTGCGCAGAAGAAGGAGGCCGTTATCGTTACAGCTACCGAGACCGTGGGGACCCAGCACTCCCTGCCAGGCAGCGTGGTCCGCCCCAACGCGGGCATTGAAGTCACCAAGGACAATTAACTTGTCCTCTTTCGCCACAGTTGCCAGCAGGGCGTGCAGGTTCTCGTAAAATTTGTCCTTCGCCGCATCAGAGCTCGTCATTGGGGGAGCGTAGGCGCTGATGATGGTGGCGAACTGGTCTCCCCGAAGAGGCAGGCGGAGGCTCTTCAGGCGATCATTGATACCCTGCGGCAGACAGGGCAGACGTCCCACGATGTCGGTACGGATGGCAAAGGCAAAACCAGCGTCGCGTCGCTCTGCCTTTGGCCGGCGGCTCCAGAAGAAAGTGTAGCCGGCCCCCACCTCCTCCAGCTGACCCTGCTCAGATAATCGGGTCTCGCTGAGAGCAGCAATGTCCACCTTGTTGCGCGCCAGTTCCCGAGCGACTAGCGCCGTCCTCCGTTCCGGTCGGTTGCTCCTAGGATTGTCTTAAAGGGAACGAACATTCAAGGCTGGTAGCGAGTGGACTCACCCAAGCAGCCTGGAGAGTATGGCGAGAGGGATGGGGACGGGGGTATTGTTGTTTGTTTGAGTTTTACGACCGCGTATTTTGCGATCTGCGAGCCGCGGCCGGCTGCAGAAGACGTGAGACCCAGCACTTTTTTAGGGCACATTTTCTAGCCCCTTCCTCCGCGAGGAGGCAAGCAGTGCTATCCCTAAATAGGGCTGCTCGGACATCCCAGACGGCTGCCGAACTCCACTATGGGTCACGGATTTTTTTTAGTGGGAGAACGACCCGAGTTAGTCTGGGCCGCCTACGGGGTTGCTGTCGCCCCCACCGTAGGACTTTTTGAGAGGGGGGAGGTGGGAAGTTCGGGAGTCAGACATACCGAGTGTGGAGGCACACACAACACCGGAGACCCTCACCTGGTTTAACCCGCCGGTCGTGATGGTTGCCCGGGGTGTGGCCGCTGGGAAGAACCCAACTTCGAGGAGCCACAGGTGAGAGTTGGGTACCAGTTAGAGGCGGCCACAGGAGCATTCACCACCTGTACGAGACAAATGGAGCGACCAAATGCTATCTGTGTGGTGCTACCCCTAACTTGTACCCCTACACCCCTCTCTTCAGTAGAGCACGTTAAACACAGGATTACTATAACCAATCTAAGTCAAGAGCACTGTTTTACAGTGCATCATTTTGTTGCATACTGTCCGGAGTTTGTGCATTTAACACGTGATTTTATTTCAGAGTTCACGGTTCTATGTAGGCGTTAATTGCGTGGCACAGCGCGATGAGATGAAATAGAATGTTTATTTCCTTTGCGAAAACAGTTTTCGTGCTTATAACTTTGTGTTGCCCATTTGATCCTCTTGTTTTTCTTTAAAAGGCTATATGTTTTCCCTCCTTTCAATGGAAATAAGGAGTGTTTTCAGTTCAACTCCCTCGAGGCTTTGTAGGCCCATTTGTTTTTTTAACAAATAACAAAACAGTGCATAACATGGCGAAATCTTTCTGCTAAGCGCTATATTACTTGCAAAGCAAGCGATTACCAAATGATTGACGGACGTGGTGAAATCAAACAGTTGCACAGGTGATTTGCAGACGAATAATAAATGTTATATCAACAGAACTTTGCAATTTATTGCAGCCCGACAGTCCCTTTTATACATAGTTCAATTTCAGAGGGAATTAATGCGCGAACTTTGGGGTAGATCCTACGGGACAGATCTTTTTGAAGCTCGCTTCGAAAATTGATACGAATACTTGAGCTGAAATCCATCAAATACTGCAGAATAACCGCGTAATATTCCCAGACTGCCAAAAAGGCAGTTAGTAGTATGCAACTAATTAACTATTTACCATACGAACAGCACAGCTACTAGCTAAGAGCCCAGAAACTCGTGTTTCCTTATCACGTGCAGCTGCATGACTAATCTGCCAGGGGTTCGGCTCACCAATGGGTTCTCCAGCATCCTTTTGGTATATGCACTCCAATTTTATCCTGTCTTGTTAAATTTTCGAGGAAATTAATGCACGAACTTGAAGCAAAGCCTTCAGAATAGACCCTTTTTAGACTCCCCTCGAAAGTGGATATGAACATTTGAGTGAAGTCTATCGGCTACTGTGGTATAACCACGTAATATTCATAAGTATATAACTACGCAATTATTTACCATACTGCCAGCACAGTGGTATTTTGGCTCTGTAGTGATTCTAAATGCGTAGTTGAAATCAGTTATGCTCGACTTCTCAGAGGAAATGAGGACCGATTGAGGGCTACCATCTAACAGGCCGAAAAGCAATCTACTATGCACTAACTGTGGAAGACATCTGTTTAGGGTATGGCTGGCTAAAGAGTGTTGGGTTGAGCCCGAAACGGCTTCTTTCTCAGTCATATTATCCCTATCAGCCTGTAATAGTTTTTATTGGTTTGATCTGGGGGGTAGTCACCTGGTTCTGCCTCGGTGGGATCAATTGCCCCATTTCCACTAACCGGTAATAATGGGTGGCGAATCACTGGTGACATTTAATTCGATGCTGATGTTGATCCATTGGTTGGATCTGATCTGTGGACTGTTGACACACTATGCACTAGTTGCGCTATCCCATGAAATGTTAACCGAAATTATGAAATGTGTTTTCGATTAGAAAATATAACTTAAGTAGGATTTTGAGGCTAATCATCGGGCAGCATATTCAAAATATATTTCCGTCACAGGAGGATGGAAGGTGTCCCAAATAGAAGCAGCGGATTGTTTGCGCAAGGAAAACCACATATTTCTATATGCTTTTAAGAATATATCATCCATGGCTCAGAAAATTTTACGGTGTATGTGGAAGACGTTGCATATTTTACAAACGGTATTAATAATTATACAAATACGGTGTTTTATGAACGTTTCATGGTTTTAAAAAACGCACAATTGAAGCTTGTTTAAAATAAATACATTCCTTTCTTTTAGATAAACCTTTAAACAGAAGGTAATCTGCTGCCAAGTGAGTACAGAAAAGAATATTCTTGTGCTAGTTTTCTTTAATATACTGAATCTTAGATGATCCACACCTGAGATCGGGTATGACTGGCTCATGACGGCTATCAAGCCAGAAAAAGCTATTCCGGTATCCCTTGTATTTTTTAGTTCAACCTTATCAACCTGTAAGACAAGTCACTATGCAACTGCCTAGTAAGACTCTAAAGTGAGCTCCAAGTCACAACAGAAGATACATGTTCCTTAACCAGACCGGTGAACACAACATTATCATATATATATGATAGTCGAACGCTCTACCATTGAGCCACGGGCTCGTTGTTTTGTCGGTTGCGATCGGGAATATGATGTTAGTGAGGTGCTCACCGATCTGCTTAAAGAACATGTATGTTCCGTTGTGCCCTGGAGCTCAGACTAGAGCCCTCGCAGGTGGCACCATAGCGACATGTAGCATATGTTAATAAAGTGGAACCGACAAAGACAAGGAAGACCGGAATGGCCATTTCTGGCTTATTAGCCATCATCAGCAAGCCATATCCAATCCCAAGTGTGGAACACCTGGGATTCGAACTCGCGACCTTTGGTAATTGCATCGAACACTCTACCATTGAGCTGCGGGCTCGTTGTTTTGTCGGTCGCGATCGGGAATATGATGATAGTGTGTTGCTCACCGAACTGCTTAATGAACATGTATGTTCCGTTGTGCCCTGGAGCTCAGACTAGAGCTCTCGCAGGCGGTCGCATAGCGACATGTAGCCATAGGTTGATAAAGTGGAACCGACAAAGACAAGGGAAACCAGAATGGCCATTTCTGGCTTATTAGCCGTCATCAGCCAGTTATACCCAATCCCAAGTGTGGCACACCTGGGATTCGCACCCACGACCTTTGGTAATTGAGTCGAACTCTCTACCATTGAGCCACGGGCCCGTTGTTTTGTCGGTCGCTATCGGGAATATGATGATAGTTTGTTGCTCACCGAACTGCTTAATGAACATGTATGTTCCGTTGTGCCCTAGAGCTCAGACTAGAGCCCTCGCAGGCGGTCGCATAGCGACATGTAGCATATTTGACCCCTTATAACTCGTGTTTGCGCACTCCCTTGACTGTGATCATCGCTTCAATTGGGAAGGTACCAAAGTTATCACCATGGCCAGCACCAAACAAGCTCGAGAATTCCTGGAAACTTGGCACTCTAGCACATCTAACATTAACCGCCACGTTGACCTATATGCTCATTACGAAAGATTAGGTGCGCGATTTACTAATAAGCGCCCACCCCCTAGCGACGACTGCTAATCCTTGCGGCTTTTAATGTCACTTTTCGCCAACCCAACCTCACACATGGTTAACCGCAATTAAAAATTTCGATACCTCCAACCGACGCAGTGACCCCTACATCCAACCCGTAACCATGCTCGATGATCTAGCCGGCCGTAGTTACTCGCCGCCCACCTTCCCCTTCCAAACAAGCCAATGTAATTGTTCTCTCCTCACCTCCACCGTCCCAATGGTCCACCCACCACCCACTCACACCAGCTGTTTGTTTGTGATTATCTGTCCTGTCGCGCCACTTCACTTTCTCCTCTGTTCATTTCGTCTGACGACGGGTTGGTGTCACCAACTTGAAAAATTTACGAGTATATATATATATACATATGTGATAGTGTGGGGCTCACCGATCTGCTTAAGGAACATGTATGTTCCGTTGTGCCTAGACTCAGACTAGAGCTCTCGCAGGCAGTCGCATAGCGACGTGTAGCATATGATGAAATGGAACCGACAAAGACACATCATATGCTACACATCGCTATGCGACCGCCTGCGAGAGCTCTAGTCTGAGCTCCAGGGCACAACGGAACATACATGTTCCTTAAGCAGATCGGTGAGCCCTACACTATCATCATTTTCCCGATCAAAACCGGCAAAACAACGAGCCCGTGGCTCAATGGTAGAGAGTTCGACTCAAATACCAAAGGTCGCGGGTTCGAATCCCAGGTGTGCCACACTTGGGATTGGGTATGACTGGCTGATGACGGCTAATAAGCAAGAAATGGCCATTCCAGTCTCCCTTGTCTTTGTCGGTTCCATTTCATCATATGCTACACGTCGCTATGCGACCGCCTGCGAGAGCTCTAGTCTGAACTCCAGGGCACAACGGAACATACATGTTCCTTAAGCAGATCGGTGAGCCCCACACTATCATCATTTTCCCGATCACAACCGCCAAAACAACGAGCCCGTGGCTCAATGGTAGAGAGTTCGACTCAAATACCAAAGGTCGCGAGTTCGAATCCCAGGTGTGCCACACTTGGGATTGGGTATGACTGGCTGATGACGGCTAATAAGCCAGAAATGGCCATTCCGTTCTCCCTTGTCTTTGTCGGTTCCATTTCATCATATATATATATATATATATATATATATATATATATATATATATATATATATATATATATATATATATATAAAAGAAAAAAATTCTCTTCGGGAAATGGAGTTTTACTCGTAAATTTTCAAGTTGGTAACACCAACCCGTCGTCAGACGAAAAGGAATATATATATATATATCGGGTAAATAATTTCTGAAATTATTAAGTGCAGGACATGGAGTCAGGTGCTTCGGACATGACTTTTTAGGGTCAGACCCGAAATTTCAATGAACATTTGGGTCGAAGACAATCAAACCACTGTGGAATAACCACGTAATGCCCATTCAACAAACAAGTAGTACTACAAGTAGTATGAATCTTATATGGTAAAAGACGTGTTTCAAGCATATGATATTAGCTACATAAGGATTATAGCAGGACAGTACGATTCAGTTATTAGGTATATGGAGTCATTTCGGAAGCATCATGTGTATTAGACATATCGAACACATCCGAGAAATTATCGATGACATGAAGTCCACTGGAGACTTAGTGCCCATTCTCGCCAGTAGTACTCTATTAGTATGAAACTATGGTAACAGAGTTATACCGTACTTCCGACATAGATACCAGCAACAGAAACATCGGCGAAACACGTGTCTGGGCTTTTTAGCTAGTATCTATGTCGAAAGTACGGTATAACGTCTTTGCCATAAGATTCATACTACTTGTAGTACTACTCTGTTTGTAGAATGGGCATTACGTGGTTATTCCACAGTGGTTGATTGTCTTCGACCCAAATGTTCATTGAAATTTCGGATGTGACCCTAAAAAGTCATGTCCGAATCACCTGACTCCATGTCCTGCACTTAATAATTTCAGAAATTATTTACCTGATTATTCTCTGGAGTCCATATACCAGAAACCGCATAGAGAACGCTGGGGGACCCACTGAGGAGCCGAACCCCTCGTTGCTGTGTCACACAGCAGCAGAAACATCGGCGAAACACGTGTCGGGGCTTTTAGCTAGTATCTATGTCGGAAGTACGGTATAACGTCTTTGCCATATATATATATATATATGGAAGGAGAAGATAAGGCGATCTCTGGGGTAGAAGGTATACTTGTCTGACGTTTCACACTCATACTCGAGCGCATCATCGGTGATAGAGAATAGGGGGAACTACATATATATATATATATAATTACCTTCGACGATGAAATTTTTTTGATTTTGAAACGTCAGGACAATATAACCATGGTTCCCGTGATCGCCTCTTCTTCTCCTCTATATGTATATATTTATTTTAAGGACATGCAAAATTTAAGTACTCTTTTTGACAGAGTTTTGTTTTGCATGCGGCCGCAAAGCAGCTCGTTCAAAAGCCGGCAGCCTGCCGTGGCTGAACGAAGTTTCAATATAAGCAAGGTAGACAGGAATGGCCGATTTAGGCTTATTACTCATCATCAGTCAACCCGCAAATCTGCCCAAATCATTAAGCCACGGACTCGCTGTTCCGTCGGTTACTCTCATTGACGCCCTCTACCATGACTGAGGGTTATCTGTTAACCTACTTTCAAAAGTCACTAAACTTCATAGAAAACATATTTCAGGTTACTGGGGGGTTATTAATAGATGACATTATTAACGATAACGCAAAAACGTAATTCACGTGATTCAGCCATCATTTCGGGTTAAATTTAAGGCGAGTGTTGTCCTCCAGTTTCTGCATTGCAGCTTCCGCGCTAAAGTCAGATATTGATGGACATATATTGACGCCTTTCAGTTGTGCAGTTGAAGCAGTTTCCCAAGACATTAGAAGCAAGGCATCCGAGATCTGGAGAAATCGCCTAAATCTTAGCTTTATACCGTCGGTTACGACGTTAAGTACTTTAAGCATGTTTATAAACTGTATTTAGATAGGATTGGAGGTTTCGGAGTTCATTATAGATGGAGAGATTTGCAGTGATCCACATCCTACCAACATAGGTAGGTCTGTGAGAGACAATCATGCATGCAGGCGAAATGTTGAAGAACAGAGGTATGTCATGCGTACTCCCGATAGTTGACTCTGCCTTTGAAGGCCACCAGCCCGACTCAAGGAGACACTGGGGTCAGAGAAAATGCTTAGAGGTCAGCCAAGGGACGCATCTGCTTGTCTGAAGTTTCATGCAAGTGGTCTTTGACCGACGTGGAAACGTAAACGGCTAAACCGGCGCATCAGGGAGCTTTTGCTGATGACGTTGACGATTCATCCCGCTGGGTAGCGTGATGACTGATTGTGGTGGATCAGTAGTGAATTTTACGGCAGTGAGTCGGCACTGGGGGGCGGGGTGGGAGAGGGGGGAGTGCGGTTGCGTTGTCTACTATCGATCAGTCGGCGCTCATGATTGGCTAAAACTAAAGTTACAGCTCCTGGTAGCCAGCACGCACACAACACATCGGGGATAGAGTGAACACGCGACAAAATGAAAATCTGACCAACTGAGAAACAGGGAAAGGGATTATTGAACCAAGAAGGAGGTTAAACTGGCGGTTCGGGATCCACGTTTGCACTCCATTACCAGTGGCTCTTGCATTCATGGTCGATGGCAGAACTAGGTGTGCCGGGCCGCACAGTTGGCTTATTTATTGTCGTCATTTCGCTATAACGCTTGGATATCGGCCGTGTAAGTATTGATCATTTGGTTAATCCACACTGGCACCGGAAACGGTCGTGCGCTCCCCTGCATGGCTAATTAATCTGCCTATGTAAAGAATCAGCACCGATATGGAGACGGGAGGTCGTTGCACCTGTTAATAAACCAGAGAACCATGAGTCAAGCAGGTACCTGCTCACAAAATTTCCGCATCTCGAAAAAAATGTCGGTCTCATTGCACTGGAAGTTGAGGTTGAGTTCCGTCGGATGAGACATTACTGGTGTTAAGGCTCATCACAGCTGTTTTATGCTTAGCCATCCAATTTAGGAGTTTTTTGTCAGTTTAACTGCACCAGATCCAATAAACAACTCCAAATTTTCCTATGGTGAAGCTTATCGGGAGACTTAAGAAGGCCTCTGCATAGCAATAAAACTTATAAACACCACAAACCCTGTTCATCCCATGTCCTCAGCTGATGCGGTCACTGAGG
Source organism: Schistocephalus solidus (assembly GCA_017591395.1). Taxonomy (NCBI): domain Eukaryota; kingdom Metazoa; phylum Platyhelminthes; class Cestoda; order Diphyllobothriidea; family Diphyllobothriidae; genus Schistocephalus; species Schistocephalus solidus. The sequence continues at coordinate 30,617 of WEDG01007217.1, forward strand.
ATGTGTCTGAGTCTGAAACGTTAGGTGAGCAAATTCTCAGTCGCTTTTGCTGACAAGCTGGGCAGCGTTTTGTCCGACAATTCTGATGGAAGGTCATTTGCCCGCACTCCAGTAGGAGCCTCATAAAACAAAGATGGACTGGAAATATGGCTATTGCGTGTTGTCACCGACATGTGGCTTTCTACAGTTCTTTGGAATTTTAGCGGTAATTTTAATCAAATTTATTCCGTCTGGAAAAAAATATCATTTAATGAATTTGGTTGCACTTTTAATGGTAAATCTATTTTCGCTTCATTAGCAAGACGCCAGGATCTGGCTCTGCTGTTTACTGTGTTTGGACGGAATGCGGTCGCGTTGTTTATAAAAAGATGGCGCGAGGATACCGAAAAGTTCAACGTATCTGTTTACTTGAAACAACCAAAACAGATATGAATTATGTAGAAGTCGTGGTGCATACTTTCGGAACCTTCGATTACGTTCATCTGTTTATGCGATTCAATCAGTTTTAATATAAGCTACACATCTACTGAAGGATTAAATACTCAAAGCACAAGAAAGAAATGCATTCAGAAATGTGGACTTAAGGTTTCGATGAGAGATTAAGATTGTAATGCCTGCACGTTGAATGTCAGGAGGGCTTTAGTTCGATGTTTAAGTAGGTTGTCCTCTCGCTGGTCAGTCTCCAAAGCTGTTTTCATTTCTGCAAACTGAACTTCTCACGCTCTGTCGAAGGAAATTTGTTGGAGACTGTGCACGTCAACATGGGATCGCTTGTCTTCTCTTCCTATGGCGTCTCATGTTCTTGTACTCGTGTCAGTAGGATAATGAAAACCATGGCAGAATAACCGGCAATAAATTTGACTGGTTAGCTCTGTATAGCTCTGCAAGCTCTTGAGTTACATCCTAGCCGCAGGTCATTTTAAGAGTTTTCGCAGAGAAAAACCGGATCGATGTCCGACACTGGAACTGATTGGACACGAGTAACTTCAGTTTTTTGATATGTGACAATACGCAGAAGTTTAAAGAATTCATGTTGATTCGCATGGCCACTTGCTGACAAAACGGTGCGGGTGTTCACACTGCTTGGGTTTCTTGCTCCCCGTACTATAAGCCGCAAATTTTCTGCGAATATCATTCCTTAGCAAGACTTGCTTGCCAGATGTTCATTGTTATTAAATTTATAATGTCCAAAGGACAGAAGACACATCAGGCACTCCAAGTATCTAGCTGCCCTAGACATTCCGCACCGATCACACCTGACGCTCGGTTGTCATCCCTTGTGCTTAGCCAACCACTCACACGTCGGCAACTGGCTTCAAATGGCGGACAGAAGCGAGTTTCACGCGTGAAATCTGATTCATTAAAGGGGGAGAAACCAACCACGTTGTAGTAATCACAGATAGGAGCTTTACGCCAGTTCAGTCAATGCTTCTGAGTCCAGCTTAAGGTGGAAACACAATGGCCAAGCCCACTGAAAGTATTGCAAGCAAACCCAACTGTCTAACGCGAACCTTGGTAAAAGGAGGTTTGCGGTAGGGCAGAACCAGGAAGCAGAAAACCTGACTATAAATGGGCTAAGTGTAACCCACAGGATTTAAAGGAAACGGAAAAGCTACCCCATGGGCGATAAACAAGGGAATTGACCCCCCGTATCGACGTCATGAAAAGCAAACTTCAACCGGTGAAAAAGGGAGCCAATTGAGCATGCCTACGACTGAAGGAAGAAAGGTACGCGCGTGAAAAGGAAATCAGGGACAGGTACTCTGGATCCAATGTTTTCACTGGGTCCGGTTACTGTACTTCCACCCCGCCACCCCTCTAACTCAATTATAACTAGTCGTACCCATCGAATAGGATTGTTGAGAGCAGGGCGTTTGGAATCGATGCTGCGCAATTTCAATCCCTACGACCCAAGTCACTCGCTAGTCCCCAGTGTCACCCCCTGGTAAAGAAGTGTTGGTGGTCATTTTCAGCGGACAACCTGTCTACTACGATCTCCCTGACTGATTATTTTGTGTTTGTTGGCTTGGAAAGGAGTCAGGCATTCCGGAATCTGTCTTTATTCTCTGATATGTGAAAATCCAGGAATGTAGTCCTACCGTCTTCTTCTTCTTCTTCTTCTTCTTCTTCTTCTTCTTCTTCTTCTTCTTCTTCTTCCTTCTCCTCTTCTCTTTCCCGGAAGTGCCAAACATGGTTACTCGCGCTATTTAAAAATATTGGTGAGGTAAATGTTTAAGCCTTTCTTCTTTCGGTTGCTAGGGTGCAGGAATGTTTTAACGGGGCTTTTTAAGGGCAGTTGCCAGAACAGTTTGTCATATTGGTGTATTGGTTTCAAAATAAAGCTGAAAGTAAGAATACAGGAAGGGAACTTTAGCGCTCACATAAAATACTATTTTTAACTATCGACTTACCGTCCAAACAATTTTTCTCTGATATAGCACCAGGTGACGTCCAGAAAAATACCTGGAATATCCCCCCTTTCCTTCTGCCTCACCTGCTTCAACCTATATACCCTTCATAGCGGAATTTTAATTAAAATCATGCCTCCAACCAAACCGAATACCCATTGAACACAGCCTACTAACATCTCAATCAACACTTATTGTCTCCTTTGAAGCTGGCTTTTTCTGGCAATTGGTCAGTTAGAGGTGGTGCTGTTGATATAGATCTCCGAGCGTGCTGTATTTAATTAGGCTAATACTACTGCTCAGGGGAAGTGATCAAAGTGCCAAGCTTTCGGCAGTTTTCGATGATCACGGAGACGGCAGCGTAAGCCTTCCAATCGGGTCACTTGGTTCCGCTCCAAAGTGCTAATTATTCTGCTAACGCAAGTCATCGCATAAAAGAGAGAAGGGTAGAAGAGGTAACAGCTAGTGCCTTTGCGCTTGTACTCCCGTTAGGTTTCGTTTGTCACATAGGGACAAGTGCTTTACATATGTAAGATAACATGATAAGCTTATTTCTTGAAGCGGAGGAGAAACATGAGCTACTACATTTCAAAATCCACAAGCTCTAAACATTGGTTAACTGCTTGACAGCTACCTTGCTTCGACAGAATTCCGTCGAAGACTCTATCTTTTTTCAGGGAATATTTAATTGGCTGTAATAGTCGAATGTAATCAAGCAGAAAGTCCCCTTTGAGAAAATGACCCATGACACTGGATAGGACTTCTTTAGGGTATCTGGTAAGAAGCATCACTGTTGGTCATCAAAATCACTTTCATGCTCCATACCCCTGGATAGAATTCGGAACTGGGAAGGACCCTGCCACCTAATACAGGCGGTCTTCCAGGAAGGGTAAATATTCCAGTGTCCTACGCCCATCCCGAATCCTTGAAATTTATCATAAAGCCTCCTGTGTTCTGGGCGGTCCCAGGTCCTATGTCCTGCCTGGGGACCATATACGCAAGCCCTAGCCCGTAGCAGTCAGCTATGTGAAGTCGACGGTATTTCGCGCTGAAATGGCGGGTAAATCAAAATACTGCAGTGATTGAGTAATGCTCGGGGTCATTATCAAAGTATTTCCTTCCAAATCAAATACCTGCGAAAATTTACTCAGACAGTAAATGATTTGTCTCAGGCATCGAAAAAAAAACCGAAATTGTCTTGAGGTCACATGCGTCTACAATTCGATCATTAATCGATCTCATAGCATAGAGGATCTAAAAATCCCGTGCTCAATGGCTGAATGGGGTTGTTCACTTCCATCCTCCAAATCAGGTTAACTCAGCGATTGTGTGACCTTGTGCGATTGTGTGACCTTGGCGATTGTGTGACCTTGGCCCAGTCATCAGGACGTGGTCCTGCGGTTGAAGTGCGAGAGCCGAGGACCTTGACGGTCCTAGCTGATGCTGACCTAAACCATAGGCACCTGGCTACTTACGGCAAATAAGCCAGCAATGGGCATTTCAGTGGACTTTACTTGGTAGCATGAAATAAAAATGAGCACCAGGTTGTACTCGGTTTTTTAACACCCGCGAACATTGTCGGTAGGGATGACTTCTATGACTGCCTAAAAAGGACACAGGCATAGGAACTGCCCGATGTGGTTTTGCGCCAAAGTGCGGAGAAATTAGGTTTCGGGTTAAGGTGAGGGTTATGGTTCACTTAAGGGTTAGGTTTAAGGTCAGGGTTAAGGTCAGAGTTGAGGCTAGTGGCAGGATTAGGCTAAGGGCTGAGGTTATTAACGTGCTAACTGTTGCGTTTATGTTTCGGGTAGGGCTAGGGGTAAGATTGCAGCTAAAATTCAGTTTTGTATTAGGGGTAGTCTTAGAGTTAGGACACAGGAATAGTTAGCCTTCCTGAAACGTATCGTAGGTCCACCTGTTTTAAGTGGGCGGGGTTTTCCTATTCCCGGCCATACCACTCATCCTTACCAAAGTGTTTCCTACCCGTGTGGTTCACTTGGCAGAATTACCGTTTGCATTGGGTTTTCTTCTCACAACTTGTAGTCCATTAGTGCCAATAGAGAAATTCCGATACCCAGCCGGCGGGCTTTTGAATTTGAGCTGCCATTTTTTTCTCCTCCATTCACATGTGAATTTTCGTATGTTTACATGGACTGGACCATCTTTCTCATTACATACTGCTATATACCAGTCTTTTTTATATTAATCACGATAAGAAGGGCATTTGCAAACGACGCCTGCACTGTTTTGAAGAAAATCTGGCACTGTTTTGCGACGCATTCACGAACGCCCGTTCATGATGTCGCCAGCTGCAGCTTTCGGTGATCTCTTTTGCATCCCTATTTTATCCACAGTTAATGGAGGCCTTTTCGCTGAAAATTTTGAAATGATACTTTAAAAATAAAGCGTACCGCGTGCTCTCTCACTCTCTCTCTCTTGCCCTATGGCGATTAGAAGGCCGGCAACTGTGCTTCTTGCAACAACGACCAAGTAGGTGTCCTCCCAAGGGCTGTTCGGCTGGCCTTTGGAACCGCAGTAGCACAGAGAGGCAATCGTGCCTCGGTGCAAATAGGTGAAAACGCCGGCGGGTCTCCAGACACTGCGACTACGAAATGGGTCCACAGATTGTGGGCAGGACTGCGAGGTGCATTCGGGCGTGGGCGGATGGGGGGGGGGGGGAGACGAAGTTAAACAGAGCGCATTCCAAACCAAATTTCCTCCTCCTTTTTCACTTGGGCTAACTCAATCAAGTCGCTGTCACTCAAGCGGGCAATTAGCCGAATAGACCTCTGGACCAGTAAATTTAATTATGATTGCTGCCTCTCCCCACCCTCCACTATGCTATTTAAAGGCACATGACAAGGCCACTGACTCCGTCGAGCAGTATTGGCAGAACGCAGCAAAACAAAGAGCTCTAAAAGGTCCTCTTATGAATTCAAAAACGGTTCTCTAAAGAGTAAAAAAACGGTAAGGATTGGCAATGCCTCCACACCTCCTGCTCAGTTCCCGGTGACTTGTTTTGCCAATGAAATGTGTAGGGAGTGGAATGGGGCAGGCTAGACACCAGATTTGTGGAATTGCGCCCGAACACTTGAAATCACTGGCGTAGTTTTCACTGTTTGCAGACATATAAGTAATGAAGGACCATTTACTGACATTCGACATCTCGGTAAGTGTGCCTTCGGTAAGGAAGACCACGTGAACAGGACGCGGGAATAGGAACGCTCACCCCTTAAAATAGGTGGGCCTAATGATAAACTTCAGGAAGGGTAAATATTCCCGTGCCTTAACGCTGAACTTAATCTTAACCCCAGCCCTACCCTCAACCTAAACCGTAAAGTAAACAAGAGCCCAAACATTAACTCTTAACGTTATGCTGACGCTAACCTTTAACCTAACCCTATATCTTCCCCTTAATCTTAAACCTAATTCCTCCGGACTTTGGCGCAAGGCCACATGTATTACGGGCACTTCCTGTTCGCGTGTTCTGTTAAGGCGGCCATACAAGGTTTCCTTACCGTGCTTTCATCCCCAGTTTGTTCGATAAGACGGCATGACGCCACTATACTCTAATAGGGATGAAACGCGCTGCAGCTCACTTGTGTACGTAGAAATACCTACCATCCGTACCCTGACCCAAGCCAAAAACCCATGGGTCATCAATGCGTAAGCCTTGATTCCGATAATCCTGTACTGGGTCACCATGACTTTCTTCAGCAGGTACATTTTTACCTAAAAGACGGTGACGATTGTACCAGCACTGCTCAGATGCAACATACTTACGGCACCGTGCAAGTTTGGCCTGGTCGAGTTGTAATAGGTTTTCCGCTGTTCCATTCAGTTTTGCTCTCCTATGATCACAGATCGTTTTGGAGCAGGTCTTCCGGCAGCCATTCAACCAGTCGACCAGTGACAGTTCGACCGTCGACATTGACGAGGTCCACCGAATGCTCCACACCAGGTGATGCAGGGACGGTGACTTGCACGTCGATAGAAGCCTTGCGCTGCAGCTACCACACTCTCTCCTCCTCCCCACCTGAGCCCGGTGTCAGGACAGAGTCAAGAAGACCGGATATGGGAGAGGGCGCAGGTGGCTGGCGCAGCCGGAGCCGCCCCTGGGCGTACCACCACACCTGGCTCGGATCCCACGGAGTGGGAGTGCCATAAAGGCCACATTAAGAAGGAGCCATTGCAGCCTGACTCTCAGTCCGCCAGTCAGCCACTCCACACAAAACACACATTGGGCTGACCACGTGGTCCGAGTTATCCCGTCAGTTTGCAACCTTCCAAGCCACGGCTTTTAGCGCACCATGATAGTTTCAGGCGCGTCAGATTGTTTATAGTGAGGAATATGCACTGAGCTGTCGACCTCACTCTCTCCCCCACCCCCACAGTCAGACCACTGTCCGAGCCGGTCAGTTGCCTGATGCGGGAGTGGGTGCATTGGCTGACGGATTGGCGTACCCGTCTTCGCGCGCCACAGCACGACCTGGCCCCCATAACGCACACACCAGGATTCACAAACTCAGGGGGATATGGAGCAGCCATCGCCGTCTGACTCCCCAGCTCCACTGGTCAGCCACTCGACACACACAGCACATACACTGAGCCGACGGCGTGGTCTGAGTGGAAGCGTCAGATTGGCAGCCTTCCCAACCACGGTTTCTAGGAAACCGTGATATACTCTGGTACAAATGGTGATTGTGAAGGGTGTTGTCGATGTATTGGTGAAGGTAGTGTGTTCATGATGTAGCTTAGCCTCCGGTGGTTTACCGCGGGTTTGTGAATGCGCATGTGACCGAAAAGGCCCATGCGATGAGTATCACGAGGACAGTGAGGGGCAGTGGAGGCGGGCGATCTCTGCTGTGTTTGGAGCTCCCAGGCACTGGTTCACCAGTCTCTGTGCGATGGATTCGCAAGTGACCGACCAGGCCAATGCGTGAGTGAATGTGCGGTTGCAATGAGGACAGTTTAGGAGGAGTCCCCATCGCTGATGGTGGTGGTGCCCCTGCGTTCCTCTGTGACAATCAACTCTGCTCAAATGCCCACTGTTCTCGAGCGCGATTTTGGTCAGTCTTCCGGTTAGAAAAAGATAAAATTTCTTTTAGGTTAGAAGTCTCGAAGCCGGTCTCTGCTTCCTGTTTCGCGTTAACTCTAGTCCGAATCTCCCACGAATTATCGCTCTCAATCTGGGGGATCAGACTTAGGCCTTTCAAAATTCCTCCATGATCATTTCAGCACCCCGTAGCTCCACAACTAACAATTTTCAGTTTTGCCTCAAAATATGCTTTCAGGTGGAATAGTCTTCCACTCGAATTTATGCTGTCGTCTAAATTAATGATTTTCAAAACCAAATTACACACACATTAAACTCATGAAGATATAAAGTCCTTATTTTCTGTTTTCTTTCCAAACTCACAACTTTTCGATTTTTAAAAGGGTCCTCCTGCTATTTGAGGCAGTTTCTTTGACATTACATTGCTTTCTAAAAGTGTCTCCATTACCTTCTGCAGAGTTCATCTTCGCATATAGTTTTCGTCCACTCCGTTCCAACTATAATCGCCAATGCTTGATTAACTTGATACTTTACTCCGATTTTGCAAACCTAAAGATGGTCTCCAGGTTCTTTTGTTGATCAAGGGGTTCTGATGTTTTCACCTCTTTTTTGGTGGACAATGAAGTCAGCAACGTCGCAGCTCGATGATAATCTCATGAACTCTTCTTTTCTCTCTTCCTTTCGACGCTGTTATCTACGATGAATACCACTTCACTCACCTTCATAGTGTTTATAAACAAAAGCTTGGACCGTTATATTATCTCTCACCAGTCGAGGAGCGTTTTGAACCCTCAAACGTTGTCGTTCGCATCACAGTTCTATCCTTGGGTATCGTACCTATCCCATCAACTCTAGCTTGGAATTTTTTAGAGAAACCGTTTTTTTCTCGTATTGTTTTTTTTTAAATTGGTGGCTCGCCAAACTCTGTCCCCAATTTAAACGTAGGATTTTTTATTGCTGCTTTCCCAGTTAACCGTATATTCCAAAGATTGTTGTTTATTGTTTTAAAAATAGCGATTCATTCTTAATCGCATATCCCTACCATACTACACATTTCTGCGGTTCATATGGCCGTGCACATATTGCAGCATTTATCAACTTTGTATTCTTTATATGGCGATACAAAGTTTTTAATGATAGGGTCCTCTTGGCCGTTAATATAAAATTTATAATAATAAAAATAACTGTATTTAATGCCGGTTTACAGGCATTTTCAGACGAAATATTAGGAAGGGATCTGACTGGAAGTGAAAAAAACTCCTGAATATATATATATATATCTTTATTACAGTTTTTTTCCTATCTTTATGTTAAGTTCAGTTCAGTTTATTAAGGAGAAGATAGGCAAATGCCTTTGAACTCCTTTTTGGTTACAGTATGGCTAAAAAGGCTCTGAAACCTCATGAAAATGTAAAAACGTTGGTGTACATAATAGCGTTCGGAAAATACGCAGCTGTTGCTAGTCGAAGAAAGTAAACATAAATGTGTACTTGCCTATTACGTGTAGCACGAGGAAATGCTATTTTGTTGACAAAATTATCGTGAGTGAGGTATATGCGATGAGTTTGAGATATTAAAAATGCTATAAAATGGTACTGAAATATAGGAAGTAGTAGTGTGATAAAAAGAGTGTGATTAAACTGGGACGTGACTAAGAAGATCTGGGGATATTATAGTGGGCACTGCTATACTGGTCTAGGTTACTCTTAAAAAGCCCAACGGAAGAAGCTTTAACAACATCCAGAGGCAGAGCATTCCAAGCGTCAATTGCTCTCTCGCAGAAGAACTTTCGTTTATCCAGTCTGGCCCCAGTTACACGTAGTTTGAGTGGATGACCTCTCAAGTTCGTCGTTGTTGCGAACTGGAAGGAGTCTCCTGGTGCGAGGCAGCAGCCCTGACCACACATGATATGGAATGTTTTTAATCAGGTCACCTCGTAGATGCATGTAACTCACGGGAAAGAGATCAAGGTCAGCTTATCGGGTTGTATAGCTTAATGAGCCTTGTCGAGTTACAAGTTTGGTTGCACGCCTTTAAACCTTTTCAATGATATTGAGATCCTTCGAAGTCCATGGTCTCCAAGCTTGGATAGTGAACTCCAAATGCAGCCGCACAAGAGTTCAAAAGACTTTGGCAAATCAGTCTTACTAAAAGGCAGAGAAAGCCCGCTTGACAAGATACAGGGCTGACATCGCAGACTTGGCTACCTTTGAACAATGCAGCAAGGGTTTAAGGGAGCTCGAGATCCACACTCTTTAGTCATTCTGCGTGTCAAATCCTTGCAATGGTATTCCATTTGGAGTCAATCAGAGCGCAGTGCTCTGACGTATTAAAACCACTAGAAGATGGTATGCCCAAATCCTTTAAAACTCCGGGTACCTGTCGGTCAGGTTCGCTTACGCTTAGCTGGGGCTGATAATTGCTGCCAACAACCATAATGGAGCATTCGTGCCAAGAAAGGGGAAAGGTGCCATGTGCAACATTACTGAGCGAAGGTGTGAAGATCCTTTTTTAAGAGCTCAAGCACGAATTTGCAATCAGTCGGTTTATACTGATAGGCAACTTTTAAATCGTCAGCGTACATAAAGTGCCTACCATACTGAAAACGGTCATGAACATCGTTTAAAAAATGGCAAAATAGGAGTTGACCAAGCACGCGTCCCTGAATATCTCGACACCTCAAATGTCGGGGACTGACGGTATTCCAAACTCAGTTATTAAGAGAGTGCCAAGCTTCTCCCGATTGCTTAGCCATATTTTCTCAGTTTATCTTCTAAACGGATTCTTTCCTGACTCATGGAAGACATCTATTATTCTTCCTGTCTTCAAGTCGGGATCTCGTTCGGACGTAAATAATTATCGAGGCGTTCACAAAACCCCAGCTCTAGCAAAACTTCTTGAAATACTTATTTTTAATCAAATTCTTGACTTTTGCCTAGAAAATAAGCGCTTAAGCGACTCGCAATATGAATTTCTACCTGGGAGATCATGCGAAGTGTGTCACTTATCTTTCTTAACCTCGTCACTTCCCTTCGTAATGAGCAGCAGTCAGTGGTTGTGATCTACTTTGACCTTAGCAAAGCCTTTGACAAGGTACCGCACAGACGTCTTCTGGTGAAAGTGGAAGCCATCGGCATCCGACCTCCTCTCCTTGACTTCATTGGTTCCTACTTGTCTAACCGCAGCCAGAAGGTCTTAGTAGGTGATAGCTATTCGAGGCCGCAGCCGATCCCGAGTGGCGTTTTTCAAGGCACGTTTCTAGGTCCCCTTCTCTTCATTCTGTACGTAAACGAAATTTCAACTTTACTCACAAATTCACAAACTTTCGTCTACGCTGACGATCTTAAGTGCATTTATTCATTTTCTAAAGACACTGCCAATAGTTGCGTTGATAAAATCAACACTGATCTACTTAATTATTTATTTATTGCCAGTTTACAGGCAAGGTCAAAAGGGATACATACAGTAGGGGGTCCAGCTGACAGTGAAAAAAACTCCTGATCGTTCTTTAAGGTATTTTCAGGAGAAAAAACTGCAGCTTGTTGAACAAATTAAAGTTTAGGACAGGGAAGTGTTGACACAGGTGCACGGTGTAGTATTTCTCCTTTCGGTGTTGTGGATCTGGTCTTTTGTACTAGCAGCAAGTATGCCGGTGAGCGGCTGCTAGCTGTAGACTGAGGAATAACCCGATTACGGACTGCAGAGCCAGCAATATTGCCTTCAGCATGAAGTCCGGCATAGGATTCAGAGTCCGTGGACGCCATCAGAACGGAAAAGAGCTTCCAGAGGATCAGCACCCAAAATTCGCGGAAGGTGTCCTGAATGTAGAAAACTAGTGACAGCTCTCGTAAACAAAGGATAGTATGGCTGAATTTTAATACTTCTGGGTAGTTTATTCCAGATTGCTATAGCGTTTACCGAAAAAAACTGACGTTATGTAACGGTGTGTGCCAAAGGAAGAAATAAGAATACATCTCTATGATTGGTGCGCCGACAGTGATCGAGCTGCCTCAGGGATGTAAGGGGGTTAAAGGATAAACCGTTTAAAAGCTTGTACAGTAAAAATAGTCCCTTCTGTAATCTACGAAGCCACAACGGGTCGAGGCTTGTAAGCTCACAGCGTTGTTGGTAGGACAGGTTTCTGTGCTCTGAAGTAATAACTCTTTTAGTAAAGAAGTGCTGGACTGATTCTATCTTCCTCCGTTCACTCGCGTGCAGAAGGCTAAATAGAAACGAGCAGTATTCCAGACTAGGTCTGACATACATTTTAATAAAGGCTGGTCCTTATATTGAGGGTTTTGAAAATTTCTGAGAATAAACCCAGTGGTTTGGCGTGCTTTAGAGACAATCAGGGCGCCGTGCTCTGACAGATTAAGACTACTAGAATATGATATGCCCAGCTTCGCTGTAAACAATGTAAACTTACAAATTTCAACTTTATTTCTAGAAGTAACCTTTTATATTCCTTTGACGTAAATCTGCTAGAACTTTAATGAGGGTGAAAGTTTAAACTGTATTTTTCTTTTGCACTTCGTAACAAACTGCAAGTGTGCAGCTGATAATGAGGGAGAAACACAATAAATTGCCAACAATTGCTAATAGTTTCAACAGGAACGAAGAAATCAGTTCAAAAATTCAAGAATTCCCTTATTTTTAAATTTGAACCAACCGCTCTGACCTTGGACTCGACCTTGTTGAGCTTGTTATAGTCTTTAATGCTGTGCTAAAGAAATTGGTCTTCATCGGTGAGCCTGCTGGTTGCTTTGCGGGGCATACTCTATGGATCTTGCAAACAGCGTGAGTTCTCTGACAATGTGTTTGCTCGAATCAGCACCCAGCAAACCTGAATTCTAGGCTTTGTGGCATCTTCTTCTAAACTGCCTCTTAAGTTCTCTTGTTATCC
>WEDG01007220.1:0-21258 GCA_017591395.1 Schistocephalus solidus
AAGATATTGCGGTGAATAGGTGGGTATGTGTGTAGAAATGGTCAGCAAAAAGGATCTCATCCAACAGAGTCAGAATTGATGGTGGGCAGTAAGCTATTGTGGTGAATAGGTGTGTTTGTGTGTAGAAATGGTCAGCAAAAGGATCTCATCCAACAGAGTCAGAATTGATGTCGGTAAGTAAGCTAATTCGGTGAATAGGTGGGTTTGTGTGCAGAAATGGTCAGAAGAAAGACCTCGTACAACAGAGTCAGAATTGATGGTTGTAAATAAGCAATTGCGCTAAAAAGGTGGGTTTGTGTGTAGAAATGGTAACCAGAAGGATCTTATCCAACAGAGTTGGAATTAATGGTGATAAATAATCAATTGTGCTTAATAGGTGGGTTTGTGTGTAGAAATGGTCAACAGAAGGATCACATCCAACAGAGACAGAATTGATGGTGGTAAGTATGCTATTGCGGTGAATAGGTGGGTTTGTGTGTAGAAATGGTCAACAGAAGGATCTCGTACAACAGAGTCAGAATTGATGTCGGTAAGTAAGCTAATGCGGTGAATAGGTGGGTTTGTAAGTAGAAATGGTCACCAGAAGGATCTCATCCAACAAAGTCAGAATTGATGGTGGTAAGTACGCTAATGCGGTGCATAGGTGGGTTTGTGTGTAGAAATGGTCACCAGAAGGATCTCATCCAGCAGAGGCAGAATTGATGTCGGTAAGTAAGGTAATGCGGTGAATAGGTTGGTTGGTGTGTAGAAATGGTCAGATGAAAGATCTCGTACAACAGAGTCAGAATTGATGGCGGTTAGTAAGCTATTGCGCTGAATAGGTGGGTTTGTGTGTATAAATTGTCAACAGAAGGATCTCGTACAACAGAATGAGAATTGATGGTGTTAAGTAAGCTATTGCGGTAAATAGGTAAGTTGGTTTTTAGAAATGGTCAAAAGAAAGATCTCGTACAACAGAGACAGAATTGATGGTGGTTAGTAAGATATTGCGCTAAATATGTCGGTTTGTGTGTAGAAATGGTCACCAGAAGGATCTCATCCAACAGAGTCAGAATTGATGGTGGTAAGTAAGCTATTGCTGTGTATAGGTGGGTTAGTGTGTAGAAATGGTCAGCAAAAGATTCTCATCCAACAGAGTCAGAATTGATGGTGGTTAGTAAACTAATGCGGTGAATAGGTGGGTTTGTGTGTAGAAATGGTCAACAGAAGGATCTCGTACAACAGAGTCAGAATTGATGTCGGTAAGTAAGCTATTGCGGTGAATAGGTTGGTTTGTGTGTAGAAATGGTCAAAAGAAAGATCTCGTACAACAGAGTCAGAATTGATGGAGGTAAGAAAGCTATTGCGGTGAAAATGTGGGTGTGTGGGTAGAAATGGTCACCAGAAGGATCTCATCCAACAGAGTCAGAATTGATGGTGGTAAGTAATCTATTGCGGTAAATAGGTAAGTTGGTGTTTAGAAATGGTCAAAGAAAGATCTCGTACAACAGAGTCAGAATTGATGGTGGTAAGTAAGCAATTGCGCTGAATAGGTGGGTTTGTGTGTAGAAATGGTCACAAGAAGTATCTCATTCAACAGAGTCAGAATTGATGGTGTTAAGTAAGCTATTGCGGTGAATAGGGAAGTTGGTGTGTAGAAATTGTCAAAAGAAGGATCTCATACAACAGAGTCAGAATATATGTGTTTAAGTAAGATATTGCGGTGAATAGGTGGGTTTGTGTGTAGAAAGGTCAGCAAAAGGATCTCATCCAACAGAGTCAGAATTGAAGGTGGGTAGTAAGCTATTGTGGTGAATAGGTGGGTTTGTGTGTAGAAATGGTCACCAGAAGGATCTCATCCAGCAGAGGCAGAATTGATGTCGGTAAGTAAGCTAATGCGGTGAATAGGTTGGTTGGTGTGTAGAAATGGTCAGATGAAAGATCTCGTACAACAGAGTCAGAATTGATGGCGGTTAGTAAGCTATTGCGCTGAATAGGTGGGTTTGTGTGTATAAATTGTCAACAGAAGGATCTCGTACAACAGAATGAGAATTGATGGTGTTAAGTAAGCTATTGCGGTAAATAGGTAAGTTGGTTTTTAGAAATGGTCAAAAGAAAGATCTCGTACAACAGAGACAGAATTGATGGCGGTAAGTAAGATATTGCGCTAAATATGTCGGTTTGTGTGTATAAATGGTCACCAGAAGGATCTCATCTAACAGAGACAGAATTGATGGTGGTAAGTAAGCTATTGCGGTGAATAGGTGGGTTTGTGTGTAGAAATGATCATTAGAAGGATCTCATCCAAAAGAGTCAGAATTGATGGTGGTAAGTATGCTATTGCGGTGAATAGGTGGGTTTGTGTGTAGAAATGTTCACCAGAATGATCTCATCCAACAGAGTCAGAATTGATGGTGGTCAGTAAGCTATTGCGGTGAATAGGTGGGTTTGTGTGTAGAAATGGTCACCAGAAGGATCTCATCCAACAGTGTCAGAATTGATGGTGGTAAGTAAGCTATTGCGTTGAATAGGTGGGTTTGTGTGTAGAAATCGTCACAGTAAGGATCTCATCCAACAGAGTCAGAATTGATGGTGGTAAGTAAGCTATTGCGGTGAATAGGTGGGTTTGTGTGTAGAAATGGTCAGCAAAAAGGATCTCATCCAACAGAGTCAGAATTGATGGTGGTCAGAAGCTATTGCGCTGAATAGGTCGGTTTGTGTGTAGAAATGGTCACCAGTAGGATCTCATCCAACAGAGTCAGAATTGATGGTGGTTAGTAAGCTATTGCGGTGAATAGGTGGGTTTGTGCAAAGAAATTGTCACCAGAAGGATCTCATCCAACAGAGTCAGAATTGATGGTGGTAGGTTAAGCTATTGGCGGTGAATAGGTAGCTTTGTGTGTAGAAATGGTCACCAGAAGAATCTCATCCAACAGAGTCAGAATTGATGGTGGTAAGTAAGCTATTGCGGTGAATAGGTGGGTTTGTGTGTAGAAATGGTCACCAGAAGGATCTCATCCAACAGAGTCAGAATTGATGGTGGTAAGTAAGCTATTGCGGTGAATAGGTGGGTTTGTGTGTAGAAATGGTCATTAGAAGGATCTCATCCAACAGAGTCAGAATTGATGGTGGTAAGAAAGCTATTGCGGTGAATAGGTGGGTTTGTGTGTAGAAATGGTCAACAGAAGGATCTCATCCAACAGAGTCAGAATTGATGGTGGTAAGTATGCTGTTGCGGTGAATAGGTGGGTTTGTGTGTAGAAATGGTCACCAGAAGGATCTCATCCAACAGAGTCAGAATTAATGGTTGTTTGTAAGCTATTGCGGTGAATAGGTGGGTTTGTCTGTAGAAATTGTCAACAGAAGGATCTCATCCAACAGAGTCAGAATTGATGGTGGTAAGTAAGCTATTGCGGTGAATAGGTGGGTTTGTGTGTGAAATGTTCACCAGAAGGATCTCATCCAACAGAGTCAGAATTGATGGTGGTAGGTAAGCTATTGCGGTGAATAGGTGTGTTTGTGTGTTGAAATGGTCACCAGAAGGATCTCATCCAACAGAGTCAGAATTGATGGTGGTAAGTAAGCTATTGCGGTGAATAGGTGGGTTTGTGTGTAGAAATGGTCAGCAAAAGGATCTCATCCAACAGAGTCAGAATTGATAGTGGTCAGTAAGCTATTGCGCTGAATAGGTGGGTTTGTGTGTAGAAATGGTCACCAGAAGGATCTCATCCAACAGAGTCAGAATTGATGGTGGTTAGTAAGCTATTGCGGTGAATAGGTGGGTTTGTGTGAAGAAATTGTCACCAGAAGGATCTCATCCAACAGAGTCAGAATTGATGGTGGTAGGTAAGCTATTGCGGTGAATAGGTGGGTTTGTGTGTAGAAATGGTCAGCAAAAGGATCTCATCCAACAGAGTCAGAATTGATGTTGGTAAGTAAGCTATTGCGGTGAATAGGTGGGTTTGTGTGTAGAAATGGTCAGCAAAAGGATCTCATCCAACAGAGTCAGAATTGATGGTGGTAGGTAAGCTATTGCGGTGAATAGGTGGGTTTGTGTTTAGATATGGTCACCAGAAGCATCTCATCCAAAAAAGTAAGAATTGATGGTGGTTAGTAAGCTATTGCGGTGAATATGTGGGTTTGTGTGTAGAAATGGTCACCAGAAGGATCTCATCCAACATAGTCAGAATTGATGGTGGTAGGTAAGCTATTGCGGTGAATAGGTGGGTTTGTGTGTAGAAATGGTCACCAGCAAAAGGATCTCATCCAACATAGTCAGAATTGATGGTGGTTAGGTAAGCTATTGCGGTGAATAGGTGGCTTTGTGTGTAGAAATGTTCAGCAAAGGATCTCATCCAACAGAGTCAGAATTGATGGTGGTAAGTAAGCTATTGCGGTGAATAGGTGGGTTTGTGTGTAGAAATGGTCAGCAAAAGGATCTCATCCAAACAGAGTCAGAATTGATGGTGGTAAGTAAGCTATTGCGGTGAAATAGGTGGAATTTGTGTGTAGAAATGGTCACCAGAAGCATCTCATCCAAAAGAGTAAGAATTGATGGTGGTTAGTAAGCTATTGCGGTGAATAGGTGGGTTTGTGTGAAGAAATTGTCATCAGAAGGATCTCATCCAACATAGTCAGAATTGATGGTGGTAGGTAAGCTTTGCGGTGAATAGGTGGGTTTGTAGGTAGAAATGGTCAGCAAAAGGATCTTGTCCAGCAGAGTCAGAATTGATGGTGGTAAGTAAGCTATTGCGGTGAATAGGTGGGTTTGTGTGTAGAAATGGTCAGCAAAAGGATCTCATCCAACAGAGTCAGAATTGATGGTGGTAAGTAAGCTATTGCGCTGAATAGGTGGGTTTGTGTGTAGAAATGGTCACCAGAAGGATCTCATCCAACAGAGTCCGAATTGATGTCTGTAAGTAAGCTAATGCGGTGAATAGGTGGGTTTGTAAGTAGAAATGGTCACCAGAAGGATCTCATCCAGCAGAGGCAGAATTGATGTCGGTAAGTAAGCTAATGCGGTGAATAGGTGGGATTGTGTGTAGAAATGGTCAGCAGAAAGGATCTCATCCAACAGAGTCAGAAATTGATGGTGGTTAGTAAGCTATTGCGCTGAATAGGTAAGTTTGTGTGTAGAAATGGTCACCAGAAGGATCTCATCCAACAAAGTCACAATTGATGGTGGTAAGTACGCTAATGCGGTGCATAGGTGGGATTGTGTGTAGAAATAGTCAGAAAAAAGATCTCGTACAACAGAGTCAAAATTGATGGTGGTTAGTAAGCTATTGCGCTGAATAGGTGGGTTTGTGTGTAGAAATGGTCACCAGAAGGATCTCATCCAACAGAGTCAGAATTGATGGTGGTAAGTAAGCTATTGCGGTGCATAGGTGGGTTTGTGTGTAGAAATGGTCACCAGAAGGATCTCATCCAACGAAGAGCCAGAATTGATGGTCGGTAAGTAAGCTATTGCGGTGAATAGGTGGGTCTTGCGTGTAGAAATGGTCAGAAGAAAGATCTCGTACAACAGAGTCAGAATTGATGGTGGTTAGTAAGCTATTGCGCTGAATAGGTGGGTTTGTGTGTAGAAATGGTCACCAGAAGGATCTCATCCAACAGAGTCAGAAATGATGGTTGTAAGTAAGCTATTGCGGTGAAATAGGTAGGGTTTGTGTGTAGAAATGGTCAAAAGAAAGGATCTCGTACAACAGAGTCAGAATTGATGGTGGTAAGTAAGATATTGCGTGAATAGGTGGGTTTGTGTGTAGAAATGGTCACCAGAAGGATCTCATCCAACAGAGTCAGAATTGATGGTGGTAAGTAAGCTATTGCGGTGAATAGGTGGGTTTGTGTGTAGAAATGGGCAGCTGAAGGATCTCATCCAACAGAGTCAGAATTGATGTCGGTAATTAAGTTATTGCGGTGAATAGGTTGGTTTGTGTGTAGAAATGGTCAAAAAGAAAGGATCTCATACAACAGAGTCAGAATTAATGGAGGTAAGAAAGCTATTGCGGTGAATATGTGGGTGTGTAGGTAGAAATGGTCACCAGAAGGATCTCATCCAACAGAGTCAGAATTGATGGTGGTAAGTAAGCTATTGCGGTAAATAGGGGGGTTTGTGTGTAGAAATTGTCAAAAGAAAGGATCTCATCACAACAGAGTCAGAATTGATGGTGGTCAGTAAGCTATTGCGGTGAATAGGTGGGTTTGTGTGTTGAAAGGTCAGCAAAAGGATCTCATCCAACAGAGTCAGAATTGATGGTGGGTAGTAAGCTATTGTGGTGAATAGGTGGGTTTGTGTGTAGAAATGGTCACCAGAAAGATCTCATCCAACATAGACAGAATTGATGGTGGAAAGTAAGCTATAGCGGTGAATAGGTGGGTTTGTGTGTAGAAATGGTCAGCAAAAGGATCTCATCCAACAGAGTCAGAATTGATGGTGGTAAGTAAGCTATTGTGGTGAATAGGTGGGTTTGTGTGTAGAAATGGTCACCAGAAGGAACTCGTAAAACAGAATCAGAATTGATGGTGGTAAGTAAGCTATTGCGGTGAATAGGTGGGTTTGTGTTAAGAAATGGTCACCAGAAAGGATCTCATCAACAGAGTCAGAATTGATGGTGGTAAGTAAGCTATGCGGAGAATAGGTGGGTTTGTGTGTAGAAATGGTCAACAGAAGGTATCTCATCCAACAGAGTCAGAATTGATGGTGGTAAGTAAGCTATTGCGGTGAAATAGGTGGGTTTGTGTTTAGAAATGGTCACCAGAAGAATTTCATCCAACAGAGTCAGAATTGATGGTGGTAAGTAAGCTATTGCGGTGAATAGGTGGGTTTGTGTGTAGAAATGGTCATCAGAAGGATCTCATCCAAAAAAGTGAGAATTGATGTTGGTAAGAAAAGCTATTGCGGTGAATAGGTGGGTTTTGTGTGTAGAAATGGTCAAAAGAAGGATCTCATCCAACAGAGTCAGAATTGATGGTGGTAAGTAAGCTTTTGCGCTGAATAGGTGGGTTTGTGTGTAGAAATGGTCACCAGAAGGATCTCATCCAACAGGAGTCAGAATTAATGGTTGCAAGTAAGCTATTGCGGTGAATAGGTGGGTTTGTCTGTAGAAATTGTCAACAGAAGGATCTCATCACAAGAGAGTCAGAATTGATGGTCGGTAAGTATGCTATTGCGGTGAATAGGTGGGTTTGTGTGTAGAAATGGTCACCAGAAGGATCTCATCCAACAGAGTCAGAATTGATGGTGGTAGGTAAGCTATTGCGGTGAATAGGTTGGTTTGTGTGTAGAAATGGTCAGCAAAAGGATCTCATCCAACAGAGTCAGAATTGATGGTGGTAAGTAAGCTATTGCGGTGAATAGGTGGGTTTTTGCGTAGAAATGGTCAGCAAAAGGATCTCATCCAACAGAGTCAGAATTGATAGTGGTCAGAAGCTATTGCGCTGAATAGGTGGGTTTGTGTGTAGAAATGGTCACCAGAAGGATCTCATCCAACAGAGTCAGAATTGATGGTGGTTTGTAAGCTATTGCGGTGAATAGGTGGGTGTGTGTAAAGAAATTGTCACCAGAAGGATCTCATCCAACAGAGTCAGAATTGATAGTGGTCAGAAGCTATTGCGCTGAATAGGTGGGTTTGTGTGTAGAAATGGTCAGCAAAAGGATCTCATCCAACAGAGTCAGAATTGATGTTGGTAAGTAAGCGATTGCGGTGAATAGGTGGGTTTGTGAGTAGAAATGGTCACAAGAAGCATCTCATCCAAAATAGTCAGAATTGATGGTGGTTAGTAAGCTATTGCGGTGAATAGGTGGGTTTGTGTGAAGAAATTGTCACCAGAAGGATCTTATCCAACAGAGTCAGAATTGATTGTGGTAGGTATGCTATTGCGGTGAATAATGGGGTTTGTAGGTAGAAATGGTCACCAGAAGGATCTCATCCAACAGAGTCAGAATTAATAGTGGTAAGTAAGCTATTGCGGTGAATAGGTGGGTTTGTTTGTAGAAATGGTCACCAGAAGGATCTCATCCAACAGAGTCAGAATTGATGGTGGTAAGTAAGCTATTGCGGTGAATATTTGGGTTTGTGTGTAGAAATGGTCACCAGAAGGATCTCATCCAACAGAGTCAGAATTGATGGTGGTAAGTAAGCTATTGCGGTGAATAGCGTGGGTTTGTGTGTAGAAATGGTCACCAGAAGGATCTCATCAAACAGAGTCAGAATTGATGGTGGTAAGTAAGCTATTGCGGTGAAATAGGTGGGTTTGTGTGTAGAAATGGTCAAAAGAAAAGATCTCATCCAACAGAGTCAGAATTGATGGTGGAAAGTAAGCTATTGCGCTTAATAGGTGGGTTTGTGTGTAGAAATGGTCACCAGAAGTATCTCATCCAACAGAGTCAGAATTGATGGTGGTAAGTAATCTATTGCGGTAAATAGGTAAGTTTGTGTGTAGAAATGGTCAAACAGAAAGGATCTCATCCAACAGAGTTAGAATTGATGGTGGTAAGTAAGCAATTGCGCTGAATAGGTGGGTTTGTGTGTTGAAATGGTCACCAGAAGGATCTCATCCAACAGAGTCAGAATTGATGGTGGTCAGTAAGCTATTGCGGTGAATAGGTGGGTTTGTGTGTTGAAAGGTCAGCAAAAGGATCTCATCCAACAGAGTCAGAATTGATGGTGGTAAGTAAGCTATTGCGGTGAATAGGTGGCTTTGTGTGTAGAAATGGTCACCAGAAGGATCTCATCCAACACAGTCAGAATTGATGGTGGTAGGTGAGCTATTGCGGTGAATAGGTGGGTTTGTGTGTAGAAATGGTCAGCAAAAGGATCTCATCCAACAGAGTCAGAATAGATGGTTGTAAGTAAGCTATTGCGGTGAATAGGTGGGTTTTCGTGTAGAAATGGTCAGCAGAAAGGATCTCATCCAACAGAGTCAGAATTGATAGTGGTCAGAAACCTTATTGCGCTGAATAGGTGGGTTTGTGTGTAGAAATGGTCACCAAAAAGATCTCATCCAACAGAGTCAGAATTGATGGTGGTTAGTAAGCTATTGCGGTGAATAGGTGGGTTTGTGTGAAGAAATTGTCACCAGAAGGATCTCATCCAACAGAGTCAGAATTGATGGTGGTAGGTAAGCTATTGCGGTGAATAGGTGGGTTTGTGTGTAGAAATGGTCAGCAAAAGGATCTCATCCAACAGAGTCAGAATTGATGTTGGTAAGGTAGCTATTGCGGTGAATAGGTGGGTTTGTGTGTAGAAATGGTCAGCAAAAGGATCTCATCCAACAGAGTCAGAATTGATGGTGGTCAGTAAGCTTTTGCGGTGAATAGGTGGGTTTGTGTGTAGAAATGGTCACCAGAAGCATCTCATCCAACAGAGTCAGAATTGATGGTGGTTAGTAAGCTATTGCGGTGAATAGGTGGGTTTGTGTGTAGAAATGGTCACCAGAAAGGATCTCATCCAACAGAGTCAGAATTGATGGTGGTAGGTAAGCTATTGCGGTGAATAGGTGTGGTTTGTAGGTAGAAATGGTCAGCAAAAGGATCTCGTACAACAGAGTCAGAATTGATGGTGGTAAGTAAGCTATTGCGGTGAATAGGTGGGTTTGTGTGTAGAAATGGTCAGCAAAAGGATCTCATCCAACAGAGTCAGAATTGATGGTGGAAAGTAAGCTTTTGCGCTTAATAGGTGGGTTTGTGTGTAGAAATGGTCACCAGAAGGATCTCATCCAACAGAGTCAGAATTGATGGTGGTAAGTAATCTATTGCGGTAAATAGGTAAGTTGGTGTTTAGAAATGGTCAAAAGAAAGATCTCGTACAACAGAGTCAGAATTGATGGTGGTAAGTAAGCAATTGCGCTGAATAGGTGGGTTTGTGTGTAGAAATGGTCACCAGAAGTATCTTATTCAACAGAGTCAGAATTTATGGTGGTCAGTAAGCTATTGCGGTGAATAGGTGGGTTTGTGTGTAGAAATGGTCACCAGAAGGATCTCATCCAACAGAGTCAGAATTGATGGTGGTAAGTAAGTTATTGCGGTGAATAGGTGGGTTTGTGTGTAGAAATGGTCAACAGAAGGATCTCATATAACAGAGTCAGAATTGATGGTGGTAAGTAAGATATTGCGGCGCCCAATAGGTGGGTTTGTGTGTAGAAATGGTCACCAGAAGGATCTCATCCAACAGAGTCAGAATTGATGGTGGTAAGTAAGCTATTGCGGTGAATAGGTGGGTTTGTGTGTAGAAATGGTCAACAGAAGGATCTCATCCAACAGAGTCAGAATTGATGGTGGTTAGTAAACTATTGCGGTGAATAGGTGGGTTTGTGTGTAGAAATGGTCACCAGAAGGATCTCATCCAACAGAGTCAGAATTGATGGTGGTTAGTAAGCTATTGCGGTGAATAGGTGGGTTTGTGTGTAGAAATGGTCACAGAAGGATCTCATCAACAGAGTCAGAATTGATGGTGGTAAGTAAGCTATTGCGCTGAATTGGTGGGTTTGTTGTGTAGAAATGGTCACTAGAAGAGATCTCACCAACAGAGTCAGAATTGATGGTGGTAAGTAAGCTATTGCGGTGAATAGGTGGGTTTGTGTGAAGAAATGGTCACCAGAAGGATCTCATCCAACAGAGTCAGAATTGATGGTGGTAGGTAAGCTATTGCGGTGAATAGGTGGGTTTGTGTGTAGAAATGGTCAGCAAAAAGGATCTCATCCAACAGAGTCAGAATTGATGGTGGTAAGTAAGCTATTGCGGTGAATAGGTGGGTTTGTGTGTAGAAATGGTCAGCAAAAGGATCTCATCCAAATGAGTCAGAATTGATAGTGGTCAGAAGCTATTGCGCTGAATAGGTGGGTTTGTGTGTAGAAATGGTCACCAGAAGCATCTCATCCAACAGAGTCAGAATTGATGGTGGTTAGTAAGCTATTGCGGTGAATAGGTGGGTTTGTGTAAAGAAATTGTCACCAGAAGGATCTCATCCAACAGAGTCAGAATTGATGGTGGTAGGTAAGCTATTGCGGTGAATAGGTGGGTTTGTAGGTAGAAATGGTCAGCAAAAGGATCTCATCCAACAGAGTCAGAATTGATGGTGGTAAGTAAGCTATTGCGGTGAATAGGTGGGTTTGTGTGTAGAAATGGTCAGCAAAAGGATCTCATCCAACAGAGTCAGAATTGATAGTGGTCAGAAGCTATTGCGCTGAATAGGTGGGTTTGTGTGTAGAAATGGTCACCAGAAGGATCTCATCCAACAGAGTCAGAATTGATGGTGGTAAGTAAGCTATTGCGGTAAATAGGTAAGTTTGGTTTTTAGAAATGGTCAAAAGAAAGATCTCGTACAACAGAGTCAGAATTGATGGTGGTAAGTAAGCTATTGCGGTGAATAGGTGGGTTTGTGTGTAGAAATGGTCACCAGAAGGATCTCATCCAACAGAGTCAGAATTGATGTCGGTAAGTAAGCTATTGCGGTGAATAGGTGGGTTTGTGTGTAGAAATGGTCAACAGAAGGATCTCATCCAACAGAGTCAGAATTGATGGTGGTAAGTAAGCTATTGCGGTGAATAGTTGGGTTTGTGTGTAAAAATGGTCACCAGAAGGATCTCATCCAACAGAGTCAGAATTGATGGTGGTAAGTAAGCTATTGCGGTGAATAGGTGGGTTTGTGAGTAGAAATGGTCAGCAAAAAGGATCTCATACAACAGAGTCAGAATTGATGGTGGTAAGTAAGCTATTGCGGTGAATAGGTGGGTTTGTGTGTAGAAATGGTCACCGGAAGGATCTCATCCAACAGAGTCAGAATTGATGGTGGTAAGTAAGCTATTGCGGTGAAATAGGTGAGTTTGTGTGTAGAAATGGTCAGCAGAAAGATCTCATCCAACAGAGTCAGAATTGATGGTGGTAAGTAAGCTATTGCGGTGAATAGGTGGGTTTGTGTGTAGAAATGGTCACCAGAAGGATCTCATCCAACAGAGTCAGAATTGATGGTGGTAAGTAAGCTATTGCGGTGAAATAGGTGGGTTTGTGTGTAGAAATGGTCAACAGAAGGATCTCATCAAGCAGAGTCAGAATTGATGGTCGGTAAGTAAGCTAATGCGGTGAATAGGTGGGTTTGTGTGTAGAAATGGTCACCAGAAAGGATCTCATCCAACAGAGTCAGAATTGATGGTGGTAAAGTAAGCTATTGCGGTGAATAGGTGGGTTTGTGTGTAGAAATGGTCACCAGAAGGATCTCATCCAACAGAGTCAGAATTGATGGTCGGTTAGTAAGCTATTGCGGTGAAATAGGTGGGTTTGTGTGTAGAAATGGTCAACAGAAAGGATCTCATACAACAGAATCAGAATTGATGGTGGTAAGTAAGCTATTGCGCTGAATGGGTGGGTTTGTGTGTAGAAATGGTCAGCAGAAAGGATCTCATCCAACAGAGTCAGAATTGATGGTGGTAAGTAAGCTATTGCGGTGAATAGGTGGGTTTGTGTGTAGAAATGGTCACCAGAAGGATCTCATCCAACAGAGTCAGAATTGATGGTGGTAAGAAACTATTGCGGTGAATAGGTGAGTTTTATGTGTAGAAATGGTCACCAGAAGGATCTCATCCAACAGAGTCAGAATTGATGGTGGTCAAGTAAGCTTTTGCGCTGAATAGGTGGGTTTGTGTGTAGAAATGGTCACCAGAAAGGATCTCATCCAACAGAGTCAGAATTGATGGTGGTAAGTAAGCTATTGCGGTGAATAGGTGGGTTTGTGTGTAGAAATGGTCACCAGAAGGATCTCATCCAACAGAGTCAGAATTGATGGTGGTAAGTAAGCTATTGCGGTGAATAGGTGGGTTTGTGTGTAGAAATGGTCACCAGAAGGATCTCATCCAACAGAGTCAGAATTGATGGTGGTAAGTAAGCTATTGCGGTGAATAGGTGGGTTTGTGTGTAGAAATGGTCACCAGAAGGATCTCATCCAACAGAGTCAGAATTGATGGTGGTAAGTAAGCTATTGCGGTGAATAGGTGGGTTTGTGTGTAGAAATGGTCACCAGAAGGATCTCATCCAACAGAGTCAGAATTGATGGTGGTAAGTAAGCTATTGCGGTGAATAGGTGGGTTTGTGTGTAGAAATGGTCAACAGAAGGATCTCATCCAACAGAGTCAGAATTGATGGTGGTAAGAATGCTATTGCGGTGAATAGGTGGGTTTGTGTGTAGAAATGGTCACCAGAAGGATCTCATCCAACAGAGTCAGAATTGATGGTGGTAAGTAAGCTATTGCGGTGAATAGGTGGGTTTGTGTGTAGAAATGGTCACCAGAAGGATCTCGTACCAACAGAGTCAGAATTGATGGTGGTTAGTAAGCTAATGCGGTGAATAGGTGGGTTTGTGTGTAGAAATGGTCAGCAGAAGGATCTCATCCAACAGAGTCAGAATTGATGGTGGTAAGTAAGCTATTGCGCTGAATAGGTGGGTTTGTGTGTAGAAATGGTCACCAGAAGGATCTCATCCAACAGAGTCAGAATTGATGGTGGTAAGTAAGCTATTGCGGTGAATAGGTGGGTTTGTGTGTAGAAATGGTCACCAGAAAGGATCTCATCCAACAGAATCAGAATTGATGGTGGTAAGTAAGCTATTGCGGTGAATAGGTGGGTTTGTGTGTAGAAATGGTCACCAGAAGGATCTCATCCAACAGAGTCAGAATTGATGGTGGTAAGTAAGCTATTGCGGTGAATAGGTGGGTTTGTGTGTAGAAATGGTCAGAAGAAAGGATCTCATCCAAAAGAGTCAGAATTGATGGTGGTAAGTAAGCTATTGCGGTGAATAGGTGGGTTTGTGTGTAGAAATGGTCAGCAGAAAGGATCTCATCCAACAGAGTCAGAATTGATGGTGGTAAGTAAGCTATTGCGGTGAATAGGTGGGTTTGTGTGTAGAAATGGTCACCAGAAGGATCTCATCCAACAGAGTCAGAATTGATGGTGGTAAGTAAGCTATTGCGGTGAATAGGTGGGTTTGTGTGTAGAAATGGTCACCAGAAGGATCTCATCCAACAGAGTCAGAATTGATGGTGGTAAGTAAGCTATTGCGGTGAATAGGTGAGTTTGTGTGTAGAAATGGTCAGCAGAAAGGATCTCATCCAACAGAGTCAGAATTGATGGTGGTAAGTAAGCTATTGCGGTGAATAGGTGGGTTTGTGTGTAGAAATGGTCACCAGAAAGGATCTCATCCAACAGAGTCAGAATTGATGTTGGTAAGAAAGCTATTGCGGTGAATAGGTGGGTTTGTGTGTAGAAATGGTCACCAGAAGGATCTCATCCAACAGAGTCAGAATTGATGGTGGTAAGTAAGCTATTGCGGTGAAATAGGTGAGTTTGTGTGTAGAAATGGTCAACAGAAAGGATCTCATCCAACAGAGTCAGAATTGATGGTGGTAAGAAAGCTATTGCGGTGAATAGGTGGGTTTGTGTGTAGAAATGTTCACCAGAAGGATCTCATCCAACAGAGTCAGAATTTATAATGGTAAGTATGCTATTGCGGTGAATAGGTGGGTTTGTGTGTAGAAATGGTCAACAGAAGGATCTCATCCAACAGAGACAGATTTGATGGTGATAAGTAAGCTATTGCGGTGAATAGGTGAGTTTGCGTGTAGAAAATGGTCACCAGAAGGATCTCATCCAACAGAGTCAGAATTGATGGTGGTTAGGTAAGCTATTGCGGTGAATAGGTGGGTTTGTGTGTAGAAATGGTCACCAGAAAGGATCTCATCCAACAGAGTCAGAATTGATGGTGGTAAGTAAGCTATTGCGCTGAATAGGTGGGTTTGTGTGTAGAAATGGTCAGCAGAAAGGATCTCATCCAACAGAGTCAGAATTGATGGTGGTAAGTAAGCTATTGCGGTGAATAGGTGGGTTTGTGTGTAGAAATGGTCACCAGAAGGATCTCATCCAACAGAGTCAGAATTGATGGTGGTAAGTAAGCTATTGCGGTGAATAGGTGGGTTTGTGTTTAGAAATGGTCACCAGAAGGATCTCATCCAACAGAGTCAGAATTGATGGTGGTAAGTAAGCTATTGCGGTGAATAGGTGGGTTTGTGTGTAGAAATGGTCAGCAGAAGGATCTCATCCAACAGAGTCAGAATTGATGGTGGTTAAAGAAAGCTATTGCGGTGAATAGGTGGGTTTGTGTGTAGAAATGGTCACCAGAAAGGATCTCATCCAACAGAGTCAGAATTGATGGTGGTAAGTAAGCTATTGCGCTGAATAGGTGGGTTTGTGTGTAGAAATGGTCACCAGAAGGATCTCATCCAACAGAGTCAGAATTGATGGTGGTAAGTAAGCTATTGCGGTGAATAGGTGGGTTTGTGTGTAGAAATGGTCACAAAGAAAGGATCTCATACAACAGAGTCAGAATTGATGGTGGTAAGTAAGCTATTGCGGTGAATAGGTGGGTTTGTGTGTAGAAATGGTCACCAGAAGGATCTCATCCAACAGAGTCAGAATTGATGGTGGTAAGTAAGCTATTGTGGTGAATAGGCGGGTTTGTGTGTAGAAATGGTCAACAGAAGGATCTCATCCAACAGAGTCAGAATTGAAGTTGGTAAGTAAGCTATTGCGGTGAATAGGTGGGTTTGTGTGTAGAAATGGTCACCAGAAGGATCTCATCCAACAGAGTCAGAATTGATGGTGGTAAAGAAAGCTAATGCGGTGAATAGGTGGGTTTGTGTGTAGAAATGGTCAACAGAAAGGATCTCATCCAACAGAGTCAGAATTGATGGTGGTAAGTAAGCTAATGCGCTGAATAGGTGGGTTTGTGTGTAGAAATGGTCACCAGAAGGATCTCATCCAACAGAGTCAGAATTGATGGTGGTAAGTAAGCTATTGCGGTGAATAGGTGGGTTTGTGTGTAGAAATGGTCACCAGAAGGATCTCATCCAACAGAGTCAGAATTGATGGTGGTAAGTAAGCTATTGCGGTGAATAGGTGGGTTTGTGTGTAGAAATGGTCACCAGAAGGATCTCATCCAACAGAGTCAGAATTGATGGTGGTAAGTAAGCTATTGCGGTGAATAGGTGGGTTTGTGTGTAGAAATGGTCACCAGAAGGATCTCATCCAACAGAGTCAGAATTGATGGTGGTAAGTAAGCTTTTGCGCTGAATAGGTGGGTTTGTGTGTAGAAATAGGTCACAGAAAGGATCTCATCCAACAGAGTCAGAATTGATGGTGGTAAGTAAGCTATTGCGGTGAATAGGTGGGTTTGTGTGTAGAAATGGTCAACAGAAGGATCTCGTACAACAGAGTCAGAATTGATGGTGGTAAGTAAGCTATTGCGGTGAATAGGTGGGTTTGTGTGAAGAAATGGTCACCAGAAGGATCTCATCCAACAGAGTCAGAATTGATGGTGGTAGGTAAGCTATTGCGGTGAATAGGTGGGTTTGTGTGTAGAAATGGTCAGCAGAAAGGATCTCATCCAACAGAGTCAGAATTGATGGTGGTTAGTAAGCTAATCGCGGTGAATAGGTGGGTTTGTGTGTAGAAATGGTCAGCAAAAGGATCTCATCCAACAGAGTCAGAATTGATAGTGGTCAGAAAGCTATTGCGCTGAATAGGTGGGTTTGTGTGTAGAAATGGTCACCAGAAGGATCTCATCCAACAGAGTCAGAATTGATGGTGGTAAGTAAGCTATTGCGGTAAATAGGTAAGTTGGTGTTTTAGAAATGGTCAAAAGAAAGATCTCGTACAACAGAGTCAGAATTGATGGTGGTAAGTAAGCTATTGCGCTGAATAGGTGGGTTTGTGTGTAGAAATGGTCACCAGAAGGATCTCATCCAACAGAGTCAGAATTGATGGTGGTAAGTAAGCTATTGCGGTGAATAGGTGGGTTTGTGTGTATAAATGGTCAACAGAAGGATCTCGTACAACAGAGTCAGAATTGATGTCGGTAAGTAAGCTATTGCGGTGAAATAGGTGGGTTTGTGTGTAGAAATGGTCAAACAGAAAGGATCTCATCCAACAGAGTCAGAATTGATGGTGGTAAAGTAAGCTATTGCGGTGAATAGGTGGGTTTGTGTGTATAAATGGTCACCAGAAGGATCTCATCCAACAGAGTCAGAATTGATGGTGGTAAGTAAGCTATTGCGGTGAAATAGGTAGGGTTTGTGTGTAGAAATGGTCAACAGAAAGGATCTCATCCAACAGAGTCAGAATTGATGGTGGTAAGTAAGCTGCGCTGAATAGGTGGGTTTGTGTGTAGAAATGGTCACCAGAAGGATCTCATCCAACAGAGTCAGAATTGATGGTGGTAAGTAAGCTATTGCGGTGAATAGGTGGGTTTGTGTGTTGAAAGGTCAGCAAAAGGATCTCATCCAACAGAGTCAGAATTGATGGTGGTTAGTAAGCTATTGCGGTGAATAGGTGGGTTTGTGTGTAGAAAGGGTCAGCAAAAGGATCTCATCCAACAGAGTCAGAATTGATGGTGGTAAGTAAGCTATTGTGGTGAATAGGTGGGTTTGTGTGTAGAAATTGTCACCAGAAGGATCTCATCAAGCAGAGTCAGAATTGTTGTCGGTTAGTAAGCTAATGCGGTGAATAGGTGGGTTTGTGTGTAGAAATGGTCAGCAGAAGGGTCTCGTACAACAGAATCAGAATTGATGGTGGTAAGTAAGCTTTTGCGCTAAATAGGTGGGTTTAATTTAAGAAATGGTCACCAGAAGGATCTCATCCAACAGAGTCAGAATTGATGTCGGTTAGTAAGCTTATGCGGAGAATAGGTGGGTTTGTGTGTATAAATGGTCAACAGAAGGATCTCGTACAACAGAGTCAGAATTGATGGTGGTAAGTAAGCTATTGCGCTGAATAGGTGGGTTTGTGTTTAGAAATGGTCACCAGAAGGATCTCATCCAATAGAGTCAGAATTGATGGTGGTAAGTAAGCTATTGCGGTGAATAGGTGGGTTTGTGTGTAGAAATGGTCATTAGAAGGATCTCATCCAAAAGAGTCAGAATTGATGGTGGTAAGAAAGCTATTGCGGTGAATAGGTGGGTTTGTGTGTAGAAATGGTCACAAAGAAGGATCTCGTACAACAGAGTCAGAATTGATGGTGGTAAAGTAAGCTATTTGCGCTGAATAGGTGGGTTTGTGTGTAGAAAGGTCACCAAGAAGGATCTCATCCAACAGAGTCAGAATTGATGGTGGTAAAGTAAGCTATTGCGGTGAATAGGTGGGTTTGTGTGTAGAAATGGTCAACAGAAGGATCGTATCCAACAGAGTCAGAATTGATGGTGGTAAGTAAGCTATTGCGGTGAATAGGTGGGTTTGTGTGTAGAAATGGTCACATAAAAGGATCACATCCAACAGAGTCAGAATTGATGGTGATAAGTCAGCTATTGCGGTGAATAGGTGGGTTTGTGTGTAGAAATGGTCACCAGAAGGATCTCATCCAACAGAGTCAGAATTGATGGTGGTAAGTAAGCTATTGCGGTGAATAGGTGGGTTTGTGTGTAGAAATGGTCACCAGAAGGATCTCATCCAACAGAGTCAGAATTGATGGTGGTAAGTAAGCTATTGCGGTGAATAGGTGGGTTTGTGTGTAGAAATGGTCAAACAGAAAGGATCTCATCCAACAGAGTCAGAATTGATGGTGGTAAAGTAAGCTATTGCGGTGAATAGGTGGGTTTGTGTGTAGAAATGGTCACCAGAAAGGATCTCATCCAACAGAGTCAGAATTGATGGTGGTAAAGTAAGCTATTGCGGTGAATAGGTGGGTTTGTGTGTAGAAATGGTCAACAGAAGGATCTCATCCAACAGAGTCAGAATTGATGTTGGTAAGTAAGCTATTGCGGTGAATAGGTGGGTTTGTGTGTAGAAATGGTCACCAGAAGGATCTCATCCAACAGAGTCAGAATTGATGGTGGTAAGTAAGCTATTGCGGTGAATAGGTGGGTTTGTGTGTAGAAATGGTCACAAAGAAGGATCTCATCCAACAGAGTCAGAATTGATGGTGGTAAGTAAGCTATTGCGGTGAATAGGTGGGTTTGTGTGTAGAAATGGTCACCAGAAGGATCTCATCCAACAGAGTCAGAATTGATGGTGGGACAGTAAGCTATTGCGGTGAATAGGTGGGTTTGTGTGTAGAAATGGTCAGCAGAAAGGATCTCATCCAACAGAGTCAGAATTGATGGTCGGTAAGTAAGCTAATGCGGTGAATAGGTGGGTTTGTGTGTAGAAATGGTCAGCAGAAAGGATCTCATCCAACAGAGTCAGAATTGATGGTGGTAAGTAAGCTACTGCGCTGAATAGGTGGGTTTGTGTGTAGAAATGGTCACCAGAAGGATCTCATCCAACGGAGTCTGAATTGACGGTGGTAAGGTGAATAGGTGGGTTTGTATGTAGAAATGGTCACCAGAAGGATCTCATCCAACAGAGTCAGAATTGATGGTGGTAAGTAAGCTATTGCGGTGAATAGGTGGGTTTGTGTGTAGAAATGGTCACCAGAAGGATCTCATCCAACAGAGTCAGAATTGATGTCGGTAAGTAAGCTAATGCGGTGAATAGGTGGGTTTGTGTATAGAAATGGTCACCAGAAGGATCTCATCCAACAGAATCAGAATTGATGGTGGTAAGTAAGCTAATGCGGTGCATAGGTGGGTTTGTGTGTAGAAATGGTCACTAGAAGGATCTCATCCAACAGAGTCAGAATTGATGGTGGTAAGTAAGCTATTGCGGTGAATAGGTGGGTTTGTGTGTAGAAATGGTCAACAGAAAGGATCTCATCCAACAGAGTCAGAATTGATGGTGGTTAGTAAGCTATTGCGGTGAATAGGTGGGTTTATGTGTAGAAATGGTCACCAGAAGGATCTCATCCAACAGAGTCAGAATTGATGGTGGTAAGTAAGCTATTGCGCTGAATAGGTGGAGTTTGTGTGTAGAAATGGTCACAAAGAAAGATCTCATACAACAGAGTCAGAATTGATGGTGGTAAGTAAGCTATTGCGGTGAATAGGTGGGTTTGTGTGTAGAAATGGTCACCAGAAGGATCTCATCCAACAGAGTCAGAAATTGATGGTTGTAAGTAAAGCTATTGCGGTGAAATAGGTGAGTTTGTTGTAGAAATGGTCAAACAGAAAGGATCTCATCCAACAGAGTCAGAATTGATGGTGGTAAGTAAGCTATTGCGGTGAAATAGGTGGGTTTGTGTGTAGAAATGGTCACTAGAAAGGATCTCATCCAACAGAGTCAGAATTTGATGGTGGTAAGTAAGCTATTGCGGTGAATAGGTGGGTTTTTGTGTAGAAATGGTCAAAAAGAAAGGATCTCGTACAACAGAGTCAGAATTGATGGTGGTAAGTAAGCTATTGCGGTGAATAGGTGGGTTTGTGTGTAGAAATGGTCACCAGAAGGATCTCATCCAACAGAGTCAGAATTGATGGTGGTAAGTAAGCTATTGCGGTAAATAGGTGAGTTTGGTGTGTAGAAATGGTCAAACAGAAAGATCTCATACAACAGAGTCAGAATTGATGGTGGTAAGTAAGCAATTGCGGTGAATAGGTGGGTTTGTGTGTAGAAATGGTCACCAGAAGTATCTCATTCAACAGAGTCAGAATTGATGGTGTTAAGTAAGCTATTGCGGTGAAATAGGTAGGGTTTGGTGTGTAGAAATGGTCAACAGAAAGGATCTCATACAACAGAGTCAGAATTGATGGTGGTAAGTAAGCTATTGCGGTGAATAGGTGGGTTTATGTGTAGAAATGGTCACAAAGAAGGATCTCATCAAAACAGAGTCAGACTTGACGGTGGTAAGTAAGCTATTGTGGTGAATAGGTGGGTTTGTGAGTAGAAATGGTAACCAGAAGGATCTCATCCAACAGAGTCGGAATGTATGGTGACAAATAATCAATTGCGCTTAATAGGTGGGTTTGTGTGTAGAAATGGTCAACAGAAGGATTTCGTACAACAGAGTCAGAATTGATGTCGGTAAGTAAGCTATTGCGTTGAATAGGTGGGTTTGTAGGTAGAAATGGTCAGCAAAGGATCTTGTCCAACGGAGTCAGAATTGATGGTGGTAAGTATGCTATTGCGGTGAATAGGTGGTTTTGTGGTTAGAAATGGTCACCAGAAGGATCTCATCCAACAAAGTCAGAATTGATGGTGGTAAGTAAGCTATTGCGGTGAATAGGTGGGTTTGGGAGTATTAATGGTCATAAGAAGGATCTCATCCAAAAGAGTCAGAATTTATGGTGGTCAGTAAGCTATTGCGGTGAATAGCTATTTTGGTGTGTAGAAATGGTCAAAAGATAGGTCTCGGACAACAGAGTCAAAAA
>WEDG01007221.1:0-52081 GCA_017591395.1 Schistocephalus solidus
GTTAAGTGAAATAAACTCTCTGTTCGCCGTGCTTCTTATATTTTTCTAGAAAACCTGATTAAAGATAAGTTAGAGCTATAAATGATGAGAGATATTTATCAAATTCGAAAATCCTGCGTTGCCTGCTCTAAGCCATCAGATAGATGATTTTGCTTGGATGCTTCGAGATTCCTGCATAAAATTAAGCGCGCAATCGGTAATTAGAACGTGACAAGATCCGATGATCAGTCTTCAGAAATGAAGACGCGCACTTGGAGCTAATCAAGTAGAAGCAGATGCCGTGGCATCAATCTGGAAGTCGAACGGGTAAATTTGGCTACTATATCCCTAGCACATTTTTGATCGAGCCTAGAAGGCTTTCTTTCGAAGAGGGCAGGTCATGTTTGGGCATTCCAGAGTATCTATCAGGAATCCAAAATGGAACGCTGTGGGACCAAGTAATGAGTATAATCCTGCGTTGACAGTCACCTGCTGCCAAATGTGAACATGTCTCTCCTTGGTGAATGATAACTCATCCCATCACATTCGTAAGGTTCCGTTTGAACAGCACACCGTCTTTTACCAATCGGATAACAGGATTCCACACTAACAGCCTCGAACATAAACCATGAGTTAGCTAATGTGCATATTCAATAACGTCATGTTTGTTGGTTTTTCAGAAAACGTAGTGCCTCTGTATCGCCCAGACACGATTTTCGCCACTTGCAGCCTATATCAGCAGCTGTATTGAGGAAGGACAATATCTTTGACGGGTCCATCATTTCATTGTGATATGTTTGTGTAGTGAAATTAAATTCTCTTTTTCCCATGCTTCTTATATTTGTTTGCAGTAAACCTGATTAC
Organism: Schistocephalus solidus; assembly: GCA_017591395.1. Classification (NCBI taxonomy): domain Eukaryota; kingdom Metazoa; phylum Platyhelminthes; class Cestoda; order Diphyllobothriidea; family Diphyllobothriidae; genus Schistocephalus; species Schistocephalus solidus. The sequence continues at coordinate 844 of WEDG01007221.1, forward strand.
AATAAGTGAGGAGTTAAAGACAAATGATGAGAGACCTGTCTTTAATTCAAAAGGCCTGCGATGCATGTTCTTAGACATAAGATAGATGATTTTACTTGAATGTTTCCAGATTTCTGCATGAAAGGTTAAATGGTTCCAACATTTAGTGTGCAATCCGTAAGCAGGATGTGACGGGGACCGATGAACAGTCCTCAGAAAGAAAATGCGCGAACTTTAGTTAATCGTGTGGAAGCAGACGCCATGGCCTTAATTCTGATGTCGAACGGGTAATTTTGGCTTACATACCCCTCGTAAATTTTAAGCCAAGCCTAGAAGGCTTTTGTTCGAAGTAGGCAGGTCATGTTTTGAGTATAATCCATTAAAAATATCTCATGCACTGGCGAACCAGGTTTCTCGGTTTTCAGCTAGTACCTGCGTTGACAGTCACATTCTGTATAGTGTGAACATGTCAGTATTTGATGAATTCTCACTCATCCCATCGTGTTCATAAGCTTTCTTCCGAACAGTAGACGGTCTTTGACCAATCGGATACCAGGATTCCACACTAACAACCTCAAACTTAAACAATGACTCAGCTAATGGGCATATTCCATAAAAGTTGTAATATGTTGCACGGGAAAATCAATAAGAATATGTAGACAATCGTAGTCATTTTTACGTTATGCTTGTTGATTTTGCAGAAAACGTAGTCCCTCTGTATCGCACAGACACGATTTTCGCCACTTGCAGCCTACATCAGCAGCTGTATTGAGAGAGGTCAATATCTTTGACGGGTGATGTAGTTTCATGCAAACTTAAGTGACCTTTCAAGCACAAAATACATAAGCTCCCACGGCGCTCCAGTCAACTCATGCAATAGTGGGGACAATTTTCTGGAGGATGAGTTTTTAACTACAAATTCGTACAGCATAAACCAGACACGCAGTAAACATCACCTGTACATATTTTGTAGACAGATGACCTCACTCACTGACCGCCTATTCTTGCATGATTGATTAGCCCGCCATATTGATCAGGCTCGTCACACCTGAGTCGTTTAAGCGTGCTTCTTCTTATATGTTGCCGCCCCACCCTCTTCTCCCGATCCGTCAACTGAGTTGCCTTAAGAGCACTCCATGCTACTGGTCCTCTATTCCGCTGACACCTTTATGCAACGCACAGCAAGCCCTCTGACGTGTACACATGCAAGTAATAGCGACGGATGGATGAGGGCTCCTCACTTCAGTTCAGCTAAGTTTTATTAAGGGACAGATAGGTGAGCGCCTTTGATAAAAGTCGTTCTTGCATGCGACAAAACAGCAGATGTCGACTAGTCGAAAATAATATGCATAAAACGCTACTTGCTTATTGTGGGTAATACAACTACCGGCAATTTTGCGTAATGCAAAACGTGATCCGTGATGAATTCCCGTGGTTGACAGAGCATTCTGCGCTGAAGAAGAACTTGCATCCTTGATCCATGATGAATTGCCCCTGGTGGACAGAGTATTCTGCGCTGTTCATCGGACCCCGTCACATCCTGCTTACGGATTGCACACTAAATGTTGGAACCATTTAACCTTTCATGCAGATATCTGGAAACATTCTAGTAAAATCATCTATCTTATGGCTAAGAGCATGCAACGCAGGATTTTTGAATTAAAGACAGGTCTCTCATCATTTTGTCTTTTAACTCCTCACTTATTGTAATCAGGTTTACTGCAAAAAATATAAGAAGCACGGCGAACAGAGAAGTTTATTTTTACTTAACAAACATATCACATTGAAGTGTGTGGACAAAGTATGAACCCAACAACCAACATCCCTAAGTTGTGCAGTATACGCAGAAAGTTATCAGAGAAAGCACTTGGCCGTATTGCGTTGCACGTAAAGCCGCACTTTCAGCCAATGCTTCCACCTTGGAAATGATCCTCTTTTGCCATTGAGATGTTTGCTTAGCATTGCCAGTTTCCTTTAGGAGTGTTTCATGCAGATTGTGGAATGTCAGCTTGGCTATGTAAATGGTAAGCATCTTTTGAGACGCCAAGAGAACATATACTTCCGCGTTCGTGCTAATATTAACCAGATTATCGTCAATTGCACCGTAAATTGCCCATGGGTTGAAATTCGGACTCTGACAAATGCAACACTAAGTCTACTTCAGAAACATAAATTATCAATAATATCCTTAGGCTAGTAAACATGGCGAGATAAATATTTACCCATCGTAGAACCTGCACAGTAATAGCAGGAAAGTTAATGCCGCAGGAAAACTGTGCGAATCCACCTTCGTGGAAGGTTTTCATATAAACGCAGTCATCTGAGTATCCCTGAGAGTTGAATATGATTGAAAATAAAGTTTCACTTAACGCGTCAAATGGAATACGCATTGTTATTTTAGAAAGGCCCATCACATGGAGTTGCACAATGTCCGTCAGATAAATACCATTATTGTGGTGAGGACACTTTCCATTTTCTTTGTAAATATGAAAGTTCAAATAGGTAGAATGGAGCATTGGAGCTGTAACATCAGTGTGATTATATATGAAACGCCTATCAGCATGCGACAGAAGTGTCGGCGCCTAAATAGGAACGCATACCTTTGCGTGGAAAGCAGGTTTGAGAGAGAAAAGTGTAATTGAGAATGAAAAACCAGGTCAGTTTCAGTCATTGATTGGTCCGACAGCGTCATCAATTTGGCGCACACTAACTTCATATTTTTCACTCTAACGAGCATGATAGAATTTAAACCTCTTTGGAAATTTTACACCATTTCCAGAACCTATTTCTAAAATACTGATTTTCTTACTCAACCATCTATTTTGCTTCAAGTTCACGATCCTTACAATTTTAATTGTTATTATGCAAAGTGCATTTTTCATTTTACTTAATTTTAGTCCCCCTTTCTGCAAGTGAAAATGCTAGCAAGTATGTATTAACAAATAGCAGTGCAATATCAATACGATTTAATTATGGCTGAGATGTGGCGCCATTTCTACAACAAAGTTCGTTTAATTAAAACTGGATTGATTGCGTGGGATTAGTAAAAACTAAATTGCGTCGTGCTTCGTCTGATGTGTTTTGCAAATTGAGATATCGAAAGCCCATTCTCCTCACCAAAATAAAATTTTTCGGATGGAGATAAGCAGCATAACTCAATTTGCAACAGTTAAAAGAGGTCCTTTTAAATAAGAAGTGCCACTAATAGGAGGCTGGATAATGCAAGTCATGGACAGTCATACTTAAAATAAATTTACACTCAAAAGCAACTTCGGGCAGCGTTTTCCGGTACGAACTGGCATTATTAACTTTAAGAAAATGAAAGCTGACTCGAGCATCATCCATTATATAGAAGGCGTTTCCCATTCTATTCCATTCTAATTTAGCTATAGTTATACATGCTTTTGTTTATGAATCGCAGCTTTATTTTAAATGGATTTTCTATATTTTATAGCTAATGTTGCATACCATAAAGGTCCGCCTGCGTATGAATAGGCGTATTTTTAGCTAGGTAATTAAGAATTTAATAACCTTTCATACAGATTAAAAGAAATCGGACAAAAATGCTTCCTGTTCAATTTCAATCACCAAAGAGATAACTTGCCAGACAAATGTCAACGTATGCAAAGAAAAGACGTGCCACTAATAGTGAGCAGGGATATTATGCAAGTAATGATAAAGCCTCACTCAAAATATATTTGACGTCAAAAACCGACTTCAGGCAACGGTTTCCGGCAAATTTTAACTGGCAGTATTAACTTAAAGGAAATGAAATCTAAGTCTGAGAAACACCACGATCATTCATTTTCATTCCATTAAATCAAGACATATGTGTTCAAACTTAGAGTAGCTGAAGCGCAGCAATTTTAAATGGAGTTTCTATATTGTAAAAACTAGTTTTCCGTACCATTAAAGGTCCATTTTCGGTATGAATATGTGTGTTTAAGCTAAGGTTATTTTAGCATTTTACGTATCATACAGATTCAAGAATTCAGACATTAATGCTTTCCTTGTCTATTAACACTCAGGAAAGAGTTAACTTGCTAAAACGGAGTTTCACTTTCAGCCAGAAAAATATCAACGCTGATGCAGAAAACAAATATTGCATGCCAATTTAAGCGATCGCGCTTTTTGAAATCGGGCAACCACGGTGCAGTCATGCATTACCAGATCAGAAAAGAATTGTAATTCGTAGATGTGTTTGCACTTTAAATCGTACTGAAAGGCCGTTTGAAATTCAGAAATCACGTGGATTCTTTTTCGTAAGAAGTTGTAGAAATTGACGTTCCTCTCTGTACTTGGACAATCAGACCATGCTTGATTAATAAGGCAGAATTGTCTCACACATAATCAAAGACGGACAACCCTCGTTGAGGATAAGGTGAGTAATGGTTGTAAAAAATTAGATAAAAAAATTGGCCAAAATAAATTATTTTATGAGTGAAACTACGTTTAACACAATTTATTGAAGATTGCTGATTCCGAAGCAGGGCATATTTCAAAGCATATAAATGACTTCGTTGATTACGTTTTACACTGTCCCCTTGACTCTGGAAAATTCAACTTTAATCTTTTTAACCATCGGGAAAATATTTAACATCACAGGTTTCACCAAACATCAATTTTGAACTTCCTCGTCGAAAGAAAAAGCAAACTTTTGGATACAAAAATCCTTTTAACAATTAAATGAACTAAATAACATTGTTCATAACCGAAAATGCTTCAACTGCAATTAACAGAAGTTTGCTTTTTTAAAGAAAAAGCGAATATATAACAAAAGTATTCACTGTTCTTCGTTGTTGAATTAAATGAATCCCTCGGTAAATTTTGTAACTGATGTCTTGGCTACATATACCATACTTCAATATTATATACCATCTCAAAATCATTGCAAAGCGCAATTTTAAATGCAAATTTTCCCGAAAAATATTCCTCAAAATGCAACTCATGTTTTCCTGGTGTTACATATAAAGCTATGCTCCTAGCTGTTCCTCCCGTCTGATCAAATTCCCATTTTTGATAGCAGGTTTGGTTTCAAAAACAGAACATTTAAAAGGCGATAAAACATTTGAGTAAGAAATAAAAACTTTAGTATTTTTTTAAAATAACCTTTGTATCAATTGTACTTACACGTAATTGCCACCTTCTGACAGGCAGCATTTATTCGTATTTGATTAATCAGTGTGAGAAGTAGAATAAAGTTCTTGCAAGTCATGCTTTCAGATGAGTGTAAAATGAAATTTGTGACGTGCCATTCTGTATATATGAACGATGCGTGAAAAAATGTGCACACATAACCCAGCTCTGTCCAAACAAATAGCGCTTATGAGTTCTGCGTGCACAAGGGGTATTTCAGACTGCTTGCGCCAGTTACACGCCTTACAAAATTAAAGGTCATTTTTATATGCATAGACCTAACATTCATACCGAATACAGTCTTTCCAAATCTAAAAAATCACACTTAAGCGTAACATGTTAATTTTAAATAGTTTAATCTACCATTACGTTTTTGAACTAAGTGAATATTGATGACCAGTTTGTTGAAGATTTATGTGTTTGTTTACGCAATATCAGCCAAAATGTTCCCCTTCCGCCTTTTTTACAAAATAAAATAATTCATTGTTGCAGTCAAATTATTTTATATAATAAAATTAAGCGCTATAGCTCAAGTATATCAATTTATAAAAAATTAAGTTGTTCTTTTATACGAAGACTTTGGCTTCACACATGTTTTTTCCTGATCATCACGGATTGCAGCAGTAACATTTTCGAGTACTTATGCATGCAGCAATATCAGTTCAAGGACAAAAGTCTGGCATACTGGAAAAATGAATGTTTGAGCAAAATATAAGCATTATCATAAAATACATAGAATTCATTCTATTGTCAGTAACGCAGTTCTGACAGATTATCCAGAAAGAAGGCAAATAATCAACCAAGTAGTAAATAATTCCAATGTTGGAGGAAATATCACATGTGAAATCGAACGTATTTTTAGTCTAGTCTTGAACAAAAATGTATTCATGTCTATCTTACCCATTATGACATACATTTGTTCGGCGGGGATGAAACATCTTCTATTTATCGTAATAATGCTACGCTAAAGGTCAAAAATTGGTATGTAAAAAAGAAACAAGTATTATTATTTTAGAACCCACCCTATCATTTAATTATCCCTTGTCATCGGGAACAAATGCTCACATCCCAGTTATTATTAGCCAAATGGAGGCTGGTTATTCAGAATTTAGAATGCTGGTTGAAGAATAACTGGACACAGCAATGACCTCTTATAGCATATTTGTCCGCACTGCGGAGTATTGTCTCATTAGGTTTATGTAGGACATGTCTAGAATTAATGTGTTGTTAATTCAAGAAAATAAGTATGGAGGCTTTGCACTTTCGCCGTCCAAATTATGCCCTCACGTTTCATAATGATTGTATAAGTTTTCGTTTTAAGAGTGATTCTTAAGTGGCCGTGCAATAAATTTTATGCTTCCTCTTCTGATATGCAGCAGAAAGTCCTGTGGAAAATAAAAACTGTCTTTTCAAAGAGGCAATAGGTCGAATGAACCTTTATATGATAAAAAAAAAACATTACAAGCAGTCGACGTTCCGTTGGTTTGACTAGTTTGGCTGCATTTATGCATTCTTGAAATAGGAGTCAGTGAATGGCTCAAGCATAAAAATGAGATTACGCTCATTCTAATAAAAAATAGCTTTTGGCGCAGCAGCTTGCAATGTATTCATGTACGCACACAAATATGCTTTGGCTTCAATGTTACCCTGGGTTTAGCAAGAACATAAACTCTCGGATTGAAAACACTAGTATCGATCCCTGTATCCAGATATTCAAACCCCCATACAGTCTTTATACCTATACAGTTTTTATACCCATAAAGTCTTTACCTCAGATTGGACATTGCTCTCTTAATCCTACCACAACAGCTGTTACACACAGTGTCAAAGTTCGGTTGTGTTCTCCTCTAGAAAAAATGGCCACGAATTCACTCTGAAAAGGACATTTTCGAGTTACCAGCAGTCAGCACTTTGAAATTGGAAAGTGGAATTTAACGAACTACGGAAACCTATGCATTAAAAGAGAAGCTTCAATTGCCATCCTAAATGCTAACTTTTGTCTGTATTGATGCGTAGGTTTGGCTAGTTAGGCTGCTTTCTTAAAATAGGACACAGGTGAGTTTGACTAAGGCGAACAGGCGATAGAGACAGATTGGCAGCAGATTGGCAGCCTTCTAAGCCACGGTTTCTAGAAAACCAGGAATTTATTAGGTACATTACGATGACTGTGAGGGTGTTATAAATGTATTAGAGTAGATGGTGTGCGCTGATATGGCTTAGCCTCCGGTGGTTTACCACAGGTGGTCGTGGAGGCGTATGTGTCCTAATAGGTCCATGTGGTGTGTTAATGTGCGGGAGCATTGAGGGCAGTGGAGGCGGGCGCGGCGAATGTATGTCGGAGCCCCAGGCACTGGTTCACCAGCCTCCGTGCGATGGATTCGCAGGTGACCGACCAGGCCGATGCGGGTGTTGAAGCTGCGGGCGCATTGTGGGCAGGAGAAATCGATAGAGGCTGGGGTGATGTCATTCAAGGTAGTTGGGGTGGCAGTGGCGGTAAAGAATGGCAGGAGCGGAGCGTGTGCATGATGTATCAGTGTTGTCGGCATTGTGGTGTATGTCGCTGTCATGGATGCACATGTGACTGACTAGGGCCATGTGGTGAGTGAATGCGCAAGAACAGTAAGGACAGAGGAGGTGACGATCTCTGCTGTGTGTTAGTGCTCCAGGCACTGGTTCACCAGTCTCTGTACGATGGATTCGAAATTGACCGATCAGGCCGATGCGTAAGGTGAATGTGCGGTCACATTAAGGATGGTTTAGAAGACAGTCCCCATCGCTGATGGTGGTGGTGGTGGTAGTGAAGGTGAAGGCGGTGGTGGTTGCGGTGGTGGGGCACTGGCTCACCAGTCTCTGTACGATGGATTCGCAAGTGACCGACCAGGCCGATGCGTGAGGTGAATGTGCGGTCACATTGAGGACGGCTTAGGAGAGATTCCCCATCGCTGATGGTGGTAGTGAAGTCGAAGGCGGTGGTGGTTGCGGTGGTGGGGGTTTCAGGCGATGAGTAGAGGGATGTGGTCTCTATGATGGTGGGAGTAATGTAATTGATGCCAGGAGTGAGGGTGGGGGAGTCTGAATGAGTGTTGACATAATTTGACGTAGAAATGGGAAATGTCGGATTGTTGGTGCATCGCGTCCAGGCCGATTCACGCACTGAAGATGCGTTGACAGTGCGGGCATTTTGGCACGGCCTGGGAATCGACGATGTTGGTCCGAGGCGCTGGTGACTTTCGTGCCACTCTTTTGGCTTTGGCAGTGGCGATCCGGTTGGCCTCATAGATTGCTGAACCAGTCTTAATGGATCTTCTTCATGCCCGTCTATCCTAAGCGAGGTCCTCCCAGGTCACCGGGTTGATTTACAGTTGCTTCAGCGATTTCTTCAAAGTGTCCTTAAAGCCTCATTTTGACCTCTCTGTCGGCGGGCAGCCATAGCGACATAGTGACATATCCTCTAGAAAAATGGCCACGAATTCACTCTGAAAAGGACATTTTCGAGATACCAGCAGTCAGCACTTTGAAATTGGAAAGTTGAATTTAATGAACTTAGTTCTACAATGGTGGTGGTCCCTGATGGATGGAAATACAATATTTGTGCACCATAGTATGCAAAAATATCGAATTTATCGCGACATATTCATTTTACTCGTTAATGGTCATGTTATCTACCATAACATGTACGACTGTCTTTGCGTTTCATAAAGAAGGTTATTGCTGACATTTCCATATATTTTGAACTAGCCTAGATAACTAGTACCATATTGAACATAATAGAGACGAATGCTGGTTGAAGAATAACTGGACACAGTAATGAACTCTTATAGCATTATTGTCCGCACTGTAGAGTGTTGTCTCATTAGGTTTATGTAGCACATGTCTAGATTAAATGTGTTGTTAATTCAAGAAAATAAGTATGGAGGCTTTGCACTTTCGCTGTCCAAATTATGCCCTCTTTGTGACGCCTTCATGTTTCATAATTATTGTATAAGTTTTAGTTTTAAGAGTGATTCTTAAGTGGCCGTGCAATAAAATTTATGCTTCGTCTTCTGATATGCAGCACGAGGCCCGGTGGAAAAGAAAAACTGCCTTGTCAAACAGGCAATAGGTCGAATGAACCTACCCATGCCATCCCAGCTTCAGAATTCTGCGGAGGCAGCTGAGATGGAAGTGATTCAGCTTCCTGGCTTGGTTCGAGTAGATGGTCCATGTCTCCGCTCCATAAAGGAACGTCGTCAAAACGACGGCCTTGTACATCTTAAGTTTGGTGTTCAGGTGAATACCATGGCGATTCCACATGGATGCCTGCAGCCGACCGAAGGACTGACTAGCTTTGGAGATCCGTTGGGCAACCACGTCATCGATTCTCGTGTTGCGTGACAACGGGCTTTCTAGATAAGCGAAGTTTTCCACGTTTTGAGTTAAGCACCGTTGACATTGATTCAGTGAGCATTGTATTCCGCACTGGGTGTCGGCTGGGTCAGGACAACCGTTTCGGCTGTACTGATTGTTAATCGAAAATTGGCGCAATCTGCGGCGAAGAGGTCCATACTCCTTTGCATGTCCTCCTCCGTCACGGTGTTAAGTGCGCAGTTGTCCACGAAGAGCAAGTCATTTTGTTTTTAATTTGAAGGAGCTTCGTTCTCTCCGGAACAGGGCGCATTTCACTTCCAGAAACCTGACGTGACCTGACGTCGAGGGATATGCGTGCCGACTCGTCAAAGGTTTTCACGATCAAGGTCGCGTCCCTTATTTCCTGCTTAAAGCCCTCTTGAACCTTCAAATAGTGTTTCCTGTACTTCACCAGTTCACTTGTTGTCGATACAACAGGAAATGCACATTCACTGAAGTAGTTGACAAGAAGTGGATACGAAAATTGGACATCCGAAGATTCTTTTAGTTACTACAGGGAGTTAGCGCAAGAAAGCTTCGTCGATCCAGTCTCTCTGATCTTAGTGGGCAGTTTTCATCTGCGTATAGCAGAGGAAGTTGCAGTATGTTGGGACCTTGGCGCAATGCTACCACACACCAATGACAATTAATGGCGCCACACCCATCGATGATGGTTGCCCTATGGGACGATAATTGTTTGAGGGAAGGCATTTGGGTCGTTACTTGCTGATATTTAATCACCCGTGTGATAGTAGGCTTCGGGGATTTTTCCAGATAGAATATATGGTTTTCATTAAGTAAAGTGGTAAATAATCCTTACATATTACTTAGTAGAAGTTTTTAAGTTAATCTCTCAATAAGCTAAGTGGGATGTATATCTTATATGCTAAGATATAACTGAGACATGACCTGAGACAAGGAAGATCGAAAAATGCGGATCTTCTTCGTCTTCGTTTACGTTACAGCTCACCTTCTGATCCTCGGTTTTATGCGCATTTTTAGTGGTGTCCAGATCGGTTAAAAGTGCATATACGACAGTTCCACCATAATTACCAAAGCTTTCTATCAGGATCCTCACATCAGGGTGAGCGCAGGGACAAAGAAATGCTTGTGGATTAATTTATTGGTTTAGTAGACATGCGCAGTATCTAACACCCTCCATCCTCCATCTCCACTAGGGCCTGTTGTCATGGCAGAGTTAAGGAGATTGGAGGCAAGATTGGACGTGTAGGGTCACAAAGATAACAGCTTGTAATCCCGGTTGGCATACGCCCGGTCCGCGCTTGATGCCCCAAGATTTCACGCACACACACACACACACCCAAAACATAGACGACTGAGATCCCACCTAAATGGGATTTGAATGGAGGTAACATTAATATGGAGCCATTATATACTGTCTCATATATCCCCAATGATTAGTTTAAGACGGTTGCCATTTTGGAATTTGAAACGCCGCCTATTGTATATGACGTGTAAAAACATTCTTGGGTCATTTAGATCATATAATACTCTCAGGGAATTTCAGTGGAGTTATATAATTTATTAGCGGCACTAATTAACATAAAATATACGTAGCTGTATGCATATACATGTGCTGTCATAAAGTAGAATATTTTGAAAATTGAAACGCAGTGGAATTGTCAAACTTCCAGAGATGGCCAGTGCCTCATCTGTATATTATCAAGTGAACCAATTTTAATTGGTAAGTACAGAGAGTAGGAGGGTGTACATATCATATTGCGCCACATATTTTAACCCATTTAACTTGTTTTCCTTCGTAGGATACTTCCACCACTGGCGCATAGCATACCGGCGTATATTGAAAATGTATATGTTCTCTAGCTCAAGGTAAGGTCTAAGAATATTTTTCAAATGATACGTGATGATATTCTAATATAATATGAAAGTCAACAGTCTATTATAAATTTTCAGAATTCTTTGGAAACGTTTTGCTCTTTACAAATTCAGCCTACGAGCTCTGGCATGCTTTCAAGAACCTGAAAACTTCTAGAATGTGCGGTTATCATCCGTTGAATGAATGTAATTTTTGCTTTGCAGATTAAAAATCTGGCATTCTCCAATTATTATGATCAAGCTGGAAGTGTTCTATTTTTTTAAAATATATGGGACGAATATCAGTGTGAACTTCGTAAATCTTCTCAAACATTCTGCCGAAACCTGGGAAAGACGTCCTATTTCATTAGATTGCGGCATTGCCGGTAAAGACCCAATTAACACTGTGACTTATGATATGACAACTAAAATCAAAAGGCTTATATAAATGAGAGATTAGAACATTCACTTCAAAAAAGTCTTGATACAATGGGATTAAATCACATGCATCCAGAAGGAACGAGAGACATGGATGCGAAGTAGAAGATACCAAAGCTATCTGTAGGTTTGAGAAAAACTTGGGTTTAATCTAATCTTCCTTTAAGGTTCGATTGAACTGTATTTTTTGGGTAATATACATATGAGTTTATTTGAAAACATCTAAGGTGTCCACCATTATTACGTCCTTTCCTTTCCGAGCGCCGACAACTCCCTGAGAAAAAGATTGACGACGAAAATCTAGGTGGGATAAGGTACCTCGTAGATTGACCTTAGTTGCTATGGCCAGTAAGAAGAAATAATCGAATTGCAGAGCAAAGTGCCGATTCCGCACGAGCTGGTATATCTGTATGAGATCTTGTCAGATTTTCGTATACGCAAGGGGGATGTGTTTGACCGCTTCTAGTCGAAATTTGTTTGATAAGAATTCAAGACCATATTCGACATTTGTCGCCGTCACCTGAACACTCTTCAGGTGTTTTTTAGACCTTTCCGCCACGGGCACCACGCCGGAACCCTGCCACATTGAGATAGGAGATTCATCAATGGTTATATGTAGGTTCTTTTGTGCACTTCCAGTTTACAGTCATCTTCCTTTAAGAAAGTATGATTGTGAATCACACCTTGTGAGAGCCTGCCATTTTCGCGTCGTAGTATGGCACACTTCTGAAAGCTAAACATACGTATTCATTTATCAGACTTAGTATTTTTTCCCAAGTCTGTTCATCATCAATGAATTTAATCGCTGCTATATATTGATTTGATCTGCAAAGTTGACTCACCTGTGAGGGTAAAAATGGAAGGCACGTTAGAAAAACAAGGACGAAACTATCTTACAAAACATTAAATCAGTTTGATTGCAGGATACGAATGTGATTGTCGTTAGTAAATAATCTCAAGATAAAAATTTTAACTGCGCGTTATTTGAGTTTTTGAGGGCCAGGTTACATTGAACCGGCAAGGCAGTTGTTTCGAAATCGCACGTAACCACCGCAAGCTGGTAAACGCGTGTCGTGAGCCAGCCTCACCACTTTTTCGTTTAGTAGGAAAGAGGCAACTGAAGTAACACGCGTAAGTGAGAATGTAGGCCCCAGGAATCCTTTGAATCAATGAAACTTTCTTGGTTTGTGTTTCGGGCTCATGTTGGTACGACATTTGCTATGGGTAATTTGGGTACAAGAGGTCGTATTATTCATATACTGTAACTGCAATACTATCACAAATATTCCAAACTGTACGTCCCCAGCTACATCGAAGATGGTTTCATTTGGAGGGATAATTGATGGATTTATTGGCATTCAGATTGATAAACAGTATGTTTTAGCTCTTGGGGGGGGGTGTCATAACACTGAAACTAGCCTGAGGTAATGTCGAAGATTTTTTCAAATGACTTCTTAATGACGCGTGATGTTATTCTAATATAATTCAAAAACCAACAGTCTATTTTAAACACAGTCAAATTACCAGAGTACTTTGGAAAGTTTTGCTCGTTACAAATTCAGGCTACTTGATCTGGAATGTTTGCACGAACCTTGCAGTTTCTAGGATGTGCGGTTATCATCCGTGGACTGAATGACATTCACACATTGCAGATTAAAAGTCTGGCATTCTCCAATTATTATAATCAAGCTGGAAATGTACTATAATTTTTTAAATAAATGGGACGAATGTCAGTGTAAACTTCGTAAATCCTGTCATAAATTGAACCGAAACCTGGGTGAGACGTTGTCCGATTTCATGACATGGTTCAGTTTGTTTCCGTATAGTTCAGAATAATTAATGATTATCGGCATTGCCGATAAGGAGCAAATTAACACTGTAACATATAATATGAAAACTAAAATTGATATATTTATGCGCATTTAGATTGATAAACGCGGGAAAATTGATCTTCCGATTTAAATGCTGGTGTAATCAAACATTTGCGTCATTTACACTGGACCAAGAAAAAAGTGAGGGGAGTATTCATTGCCATTTTTAGCCTTTGGCCAAATTATGAGTTATAGTTGGCATGTTTCGACCCTCTCTGGACTGACACCCTATAAAATCCTTAAGGCTGCATTTGTGTGTTTTTCCTGCGCTATTTTACCTCCAAGCTGCACTGAGGGTTTCACAACTAGAAATTGTGCAGCGCTGAATTTTTAAACTCTCAGCTTCCAGCCATATGCTGATGTAGGCAATGGTTGTCAGCTTGCTGCTTCCGTTATCAGAGCGTTCAGTCATAATTCCAGATGTTCTGGAACTAATAAATGTGTTTTATTAGGTGTAATTTGCTTTATTATTTCATATCTACTGGAAGTCACTCTATGACATTCAGATAACGATCTGCACAAAGGTGTTTTTGTTGATGTTTGGTTATTAAAAAACCTTTTGTATTTATTGCCAGTTCTTTGTTCTTGATTTTTTTTAGTCATCGCACTCAATTGCGTTTTTTTAGGCTTAACAGAATAAGATTTGGTGGATATTTAATGAGGTTTATGCATTTTTCGACACATTTCGCTGCTGGTCTGTGTTGTGACCGCAGGAGTCAAACCCTTTTTCAACCCCAATTCCGCAGTACGCGAATCTTGGGGGCTTACATAACCCCTACCGTTGCCACCAATGTCTTCAAGGAGGCTGTGGGTGGCTGCCTCGGCGTACGTCACTGTCACCGCCTCTTTTATCATCTTTCCTTCGTCCTTGGCAATCATCAAGATTGCTACCTCCGCGACCACCGTAACATTCAAATGTCAAATCTTACACATCGCACCAGCTTCGTTGTTTAATATCGTACTTATCTACTCGAATAATTGTAGTTAGAGTGAATAATATCGGAAGGAAATTGAAGCTCTTTTAAAGTGTCCTAGCCAATCTCATCGAGTTTTTGCAGTGTGATTCGGAGCTCACGTGGCCGAGCGCTGCCTTGAAGGATACTTAGTCTACCTCGATTCACTAGTGCAAGTCATACTTTTGCCATGCAAATTGAAGCTAGCAGATCAGGATCATTCGTTAATGATTGCATATCAATGACATTGAAGTTTGCCCGAAATCCTTCCATTAGATGCACTGCCCTAGTGATTGCCCAGGACGATTTAAATTTACAAGGGTCAGTGCTGATCATTGTTTTGGCTACGAACATGTTGAAATTAGTTGATTTTAGTGGTAAACTATGCCAGAAGCATACTGCCTTACGTGCCAGTGAGTGAGCTGACGTTGAATTGCAAAGGGAATTTTGCCCTTCTCTTGTGAAGTTTGCAGGATTGCAGGCGATTGCTGATAGGAGAGTCACAATCTTGTTTTCAGTTAGAAAAACCTTAGAATTTAACATCATTGTATACACAGGGAAGCTTATGTTGAATATGCTCTGTCCGAATTTCCCACAGAAAGTTGTCTGAACGCGTCAAAAAGCGTGATTTTAACAAGGAACAAGAGTAGACTGGCGGATATATACGTCCATGTAGAGTCACGAGCCTCTTTTCTACCTTAAACTTAAACAAGCATTAAACTGAGACTGCGGTTAACACCGCTACCATTTCAAATAAACTGCAACTGTCCTGGTAGTAAGGAGTGTCTCGTCTAGCCCATTGACCATTCTGTCAATGAATCACATTAATACTAAACGGTAGGGTTTCCACCTAGAACACACTCGTCTAAATGGAGTCGCGCAGCATCTGTCCACGATCCAGCTCCCTGCACAACCCAGGCTTTGGAGCAAAGAGTCAAAGACACACTGTAACAGAACCACAAGCAGCTTCAGACGCACTAAATAAAAATTATTATTTACGCCTTGGAGGCCTCTGGAGTAGCCTCTCGTCAGAGATTAGTTATATTGACAGAAAGCGCGGAAGTTGCAACCTTGGATGACCAATCAACGATAAGCAGAGAAGTATCTTAAAATTATGGGGTCTCATCGGGTCAGGATCAGCCGAAACACGTATCTCATACATGAGCCTAGTTCTGAGTTTAATATTCGCTCCCTATCTACTCTGGCAGGCTTGAAATCAAAAAAAGCTGACTTAATAGCAGCGCTTTACCGTCTTGATCATCTTCACATTTCACTGACGACATCACCCAATACTTCTCCTTAGTCTCGCAGAGAGTCATTCGTCAGTGACATTCTTTACTCCAAATTACATCTAATGTGCTACTGTCATAGTCATAAAAGGTACTATTTCTTTACTGCCCTTTATTTTCTTCAGAATGTAGTCTTTCTTTGGAGAAAACAAGTCTATTTTACGGTGTAGAGGCGTCTAAGGTATTTTAAATGACTTTTTGAACCCACTTGTATCAGCCACAATGAAATAATATTCGTTCAACAGCCAAGAAGCAGCCAGTAGTATATTTGGGGGTTACAAGTGGAATAATATTCACAAGTGCTAGCTATAATCCCACATGCGTGTTTAGCTGGAAACAACGAGCCCGTGGCTCAACGGTAGAGCGTTCGACTCAGTACTTACTTTGAGGCCTTTGATCCTTTGGAGGAATGCGTGAGAATTAATAATGCTGTATTCGGATCCATGCGTTAGCTGCTTCAGGCGCCTGTACAACAACTTAGCTATGTTGTAAGTAGGTGATCCGATCAGTGGCACTATAATCCTCAGTGGGACATCCGGTTTGTGCACCTTCGGTAGACCGTATGCGCGTGCGATACGGGGATCTCCGAGGGTTATAAACTTTGAGTCAGCTGAGCTAATGACCTTTAGTCGAGCGAGTTCATTGGCCTTTTTCTTAATGGCTGCGGTTTGTTTTTTGTGTGGTCTTCGGCAAGATGAGTGTAGACCTCAATATCACTGAAGATGATGTTCGCCTTATTAACGTAGTCATCTTTATCCATGATAACCACCTTTGTCAGCAGGAACGACGCCAAGATATTCAATAGAAAGACGAAATTCTTTGGGAAAATAGAAAATTTAATGCGTAAATTTTCGAGACTGGTCCCCCAGCTCGTCGTCAGACTACGGGCAGTGTACAGGAACAATTAATTAACCGTGTTTAACAAAGGATTCTGAGGTTGAGCGAAATCCGAACCAATAGGCGTTGAGTGCATTTTGTCATCCCGTCGTGACAGGTTCTGCGCGTTTGAATTTTTCGTTAATAATTTTGTATGTGGCATCCAAATCCATATGCCAGTTGATGCATGCCTCATCTGAGTGCATTGCTTCCAGGAATTCACGGTCTTTTCTGATTGGGCAGATGCCAAAAATCTGTGTTTTCTCCCATGCAAATTTATGTACTGGTTCCAGTGTATGCATAGCCACTTGGGATAAATGGTCTCGTCTTCTTACCGCCAAATGATGTTCGTGTAGGCGGGTTGAGACAGATTTCCCAGTTTGGCCACAATAAACGGCATTACAACTGGAACATGGAATTTTGTAGACAAAACCTTTTTTTCATTCAGGTAGCTAACCCTGTCCTTAGGGTGTACAAGCTGTGAGCGTAAAGTAGATGTAGGGTGGTATGCTACTTGTATCTTGTGATTTCTTAGCTGTATTTCGACAAGCACTGATACATTTTTAATGTATGGGAGAGTTCGCCAGGTCATTGTTTTGTGCGTCTTGGTGACCGTGTTGTTTGAAATACATTTCTCTTTGGATTCTCGCCACTTCAGACATCGATGCACGAAGTCACGCGGGTATCCATTTTTAGAGAAAAAGTTAAAGAGGTATTTCATTTCTGCTTGATAACTTTCTTCATCGGAGCAGTGTGTTTTAGCTCGATTGAGGAGACTGTAGACTGAATTTCATTTGTGAGAGATAGGATGATTTCTCTCAAGTGTAGGATGACGTAAGAATAGGTTTGATTGCGGGAAACTGAGGTGTGGAGTGATTCATCAGTTTTCCGATGTACGAGGACATCCAGAAATGGGAGTTGTCCATCAGCTTCCGTATCGAACGTAAACTAAATTCCTGGAAATGTTGAGTTAAGATTTTTTGTGGAGCAGGTCTAACAGTTATTTCTTGACGATGACAAATGTATCATCAAGGTATCGCAGCCACAATTTTGGTTTAATATCAAGGAGAGCTATTGATTCCAATTTCTGCATTACAGCTTCGGCCAGGAAGCCAGATAAGGGTGACCCCATATGGGCCTCTTTAAGTTGTTAATAGCATTGGCCGGAGAAGGAAAAGTTGGTTTCTAGACAAAGGCCTAGGAGTTGGAGTAAAGCATCTGCAGGTACATCAGTGACGTAGGCTTGGAGTAGTTCTTCGGTGCTTGATCTCGCTAAGTCAAGGGGGATCGAGGTGAAGAGCGAGACCACATTGAATGAAACCATTACCTCGTGAGGTGTAACTGTGATTCCTTTTAATTTGCCTAGAAAACTTTTTGAATCTTCAATGGAGTATTCAGAGTTCTTTGTAAGCGGATGTAGCTAGTGAAATAGCCAGTTTGAAATTTAATAATTCGGTGCTCCGATTAAGGAGACTATCGGTTGCAGTGGGATACCAGTTTTGTGAATTTTTGGAACACCATATATTTTTGAAATGGTAGGTTCTTCCTGTTTTAAGGATTTAGCAAAAACTTCTGATATTAATTTCTTTCCCGTAAGGCGTTTGTAGTGCTTTTTCAATGCCCGAGTTTTGGGATTTTGTGGGGTCTGCAGACAAAGGTTTGTATGTTGAATTGTCTTTTAAGAGTGAAAGCATCTTCCCCGTGTAGTCTTATTTGTTTAGGATGGTGGTGGCACATCCTTTATCAGCAGGTATAATTATGATGCCTTTTTCCTGTTTAATTGCCGTGAGTGCTTTTTTTCATCCCAAGATAACATTGAGTGCTTACTTCGGTTATTCAAGGCATGCACAATACTGCTGTGAATTGCAAACTGCTCTTCTTCTGTAAGATTAGTTGATGATGTGATTGATTCGAAGCTGGCAAGGAAGTCAAGGTAATTTGAATCCGATGGATTGAACTTAATTCCTTCGGACAGCACGTTTTCCTCTGTTTTTGTTAGGACTGTCTGCAAATTACTGCAGACGAAGTGATGGTGTCATTCGATGTTACCTCTCTCTTCACCTCGATCCTTCAAGGCCTGGCAATCAAAACGATCAACGAACTGCTCGAGAGCAAGTACAACAAGATGGACGAGATGGTGAAACAGAAACATCTCATCCAGCTCTTAAAATTCTGCCTGAAGACGTACTTTACTTTCGAAGGAACAAAGTTCGAGCAGGTCAAGGGGACGCCAATGGGATTGCCACTCTCAAGCTTCATCGCAGAGGCAGTTCTCCAAAAATTAGAGACCCTTGTTTTCCTTAACTACAAACCGAAATTCTGGACTCGGTATGTTGACGATACCTTTGTCATCATCGAGCGGGAAATGATCAAGGATTTTCATGACAGCCTGCATGCTCTTCTCCTGACATCCAGTTTACAATGGAGGTTGAAGTCAACAACCAGCTGCCATTCCTAGACGTTCTCGTCCATCGAAAACCCAGTGGGGACCTAAAAACGACGGTGTATAGGAAGGCCACCAGTACCCGCCAAATCCTGAGCTTCCATAGCAAACACCCGTCTTGCCACGAACGCAAGAGTGTTCGAACACTATATAAAAGGGCTGAAACACACTGCAGCGAGCAAATCGAAAGAAAGGCAGAAATGCGATACCTCCAGCGCCTCTTCATGGCCAACGAGTATCCCCGCAAATTCATCTAACGCAGCAGACAGTCCAGGCAAAGCCGAAGGCCAGCGACCGAACAGCCAAAGATATGGCGGGCGTTGCCATACATTTTCGACGTTTCAGAGGCAGTCTCCCGTCTCCTAAGACCGATAAGGATCAGCCTCGCCCACCGTCCGGAGTCAACCATTTGACATCTGGTTACGAGACCTAAGGCCCTCCTGCCCCGAGGTGAAACAACAAACGTCATCTACTGGATTCAATGTTATTTCTGTGCAGTTAACTGCATTCGAGAGAATGGGAAATGGCTACAAACCCCAGTAGAAGAAAACATAAAAGCAGAAAGAAGAATGAACTCATTGTCTTTGGTGGCGGAACACTACGCAGACTCTGGACACACGTTCGTCTTCCAGAATGCCGAAATTCTGGGTCGGGGAAGTGATCATGTGGCAAGGGAAACAATCGAGGCCTGGCACACGGGAACAACCTCCATCAATCGTTGTGTGACGCTTACTACGGCCTAGCAAGCCCTCCGGACGCAGCTCAATGAACAAAAGAGCCAAAGTGAACATGGGCCTAACGTGCATCCGAACATGTGTGAGTCCATGGCGGACATGCACGCAATCGCAACACAACCCAGACCCGAAGAAGGAACAGTTATCGCCTTGGCCAGCTCAATTACTTATCCGGCAGGGGCGAAAACACATGGAGGTGCGATCGCAACCAAGATCAACCGCCTGGGACGGCAGCTTCGGTCGATGGGAGTACTGACAACTACTGCCAACGTGCGAACGCCGGCCCCCGACCAGATTGAGAACCAGCCATCACCCGCCCTCCCCCAGTCCACCACGGACTCAGTAAACAGGCAAAGGATGAGCGCCAAGGATAAAACATCACGCTGCTCATCAAGCAGCATGATGACTGAGGATCTCCACCCCCAACCCGGCCCTTCCTCCACGCAAATTCGAAAACCTTAGTATTCCCGTATTACCCTTAATGTTATCACCTAAAAATACTGTGAGGCGCGGTA
The DNA here is from genome assembly GCA_017591395.1 of Schistocephalus solidus. Lineage (NCBI taxonomy): Eukaryota > Metazoa > Platyhelminthes > Cestoda > Diphyllobothriidea > Diphyllobothriidae > Schistocephalus > Schistocephalus solidus. Next base: position 21,300 of record WEDG01007221.1, read on the forward strand.
CAATACTTACTTCCGACGATGAAATCTTGTTTGATTTTGAAACGTCAGGACAATATAATCATGGTTTCCGTGATCACCTCTTCTTCTCATTTATTTCCCGGAACGCGCATCTTCTATTATATATATATATATATATATATATATATATATATATATATATATATATATATATATATATATAAGCCAAACAAGTGCGTAACACTCACTAATGTGGTAAGGATCTCACTCGATCCCATTTGTCCGCCCGCCAGTTACCTACCGGCGATAAACGAACGTTGTGTCATAGGACACATACCATATATATAGCACAAATATGTTGCTAAGAGTGCAACAGGCAAGACGCAGACAGCTGTTTCACGGTCATTACCGATCATCAGTACATCATATGCCTTGTGCAGTGAGGTACATAAACAAGCCAAACAAGTGCGTAACACTCACTAATGTGGTAAGGATCTCACTCGATCCCATTTGTCCGCCCGTGAAACAGCTGTCTGCGTCTTGCCTGTTGCACTCTTAGCAACATATTTGTGCTATATATATATATATATATATATATATATATATATATGATAGTGTTGGGCTCACCGATCTGCTTAAGGAACATGTATGTTCCGTTGTGCCCTGGAGCTCAGACTAGAGCCCTCGCAGGCGGTCGCATAGCGACGTGTAGCATATGTTGATAAGGTGGAACCGACAAAGACAAGGGAGACAGGAATGGCCATTTCTGGCTTATTACCCGTCATCAGCCAGTCATACCCAATCCCAAGTGTGGAACACCTGGGATTCAAACCCGTGACCTTTGGTATTTGAGTCGAACGCTCTACCATTGAGCCACGGGCTCGTTGTTTTGTCGGTTGTGATCGGGAATATGATGATAGTGTGCAGTTCACCGATCTGCTTAAGGAACAATTATGTTCCGTTGTGCTCTGGAACTCAGACTACAGTACTCACACGCAGTCGCATAGCGAGGTGAAGCATATATTGATAATGAGGAACCGACAAAGACAAGGGAAACCAGAATGGCCATTTCTGGCTTATTAGCCGTCATCAGCCAGTCATACCCAATCCCAAGTGTGAAACACCTGGGATTCGAACCCGCGACCTTTGCTATTTGATTTAAACGCTCTACCATTGAGCCACCGGCTCGTTGCTTTGTCGGTTGCGATTTGGAATATGATGATAGTGTGGGGCTCACCAATCTGCTTAAGGAACATGCATGTTCCGTTGTGCCCTGGAGCTCAGACTAGAGCCCTCGCAGGCGGTCGCATAGCGACGTGTAGCATATAATGGAATGGAACCGACAAAGACAAGGGAGACCGGAATGGCCATTTCTGGCTTATTAGCCGTCATCAGCCAGTCATACCCAATCCCAAGTGTGGCACAACTGGGATTCGAACCCACGACCTTTAGTATTTGAGTCGAACGCTCTACAAACAAGTAGTACTACAAGTAGTATGAATCTTATATGGCACAGATATTATACCGTTTTCCGACATAGGTACTAGCTAAAAGCCCAGAAACGTGTTTCGCCGATGTTTCTGCTGCTGTGTGACACAGCAACGAGGGGTTCGGCTCCTCAGTTGGTCCCCCAGCGTTCTCAATGCGGTTTCTGGTATATGGACTGCAGAGAATAATCAAGGAAATAATTTCTGAAATTATTAAGTGCAGGACATGGAGTCAAATGATTCGGACATGACTTTTTAGGGTCAGACCCGAAATTTTAATGGGTATTTGGGTTGAATACAATCAACCACTGTGGAATAACCACGTAATGCCCATTCTACAAAAAAGTAGTACTACAATTATTATGAATCTTATATGGCACAGATATTATACCCTACTTCCGACATAGTTAATAGCTTAAAGCCCAGACACGTGTATATATATATACATTGGCGTGTTGTATTTTTGTTGGAAAATTGTTCACTGGGATGGAGGAGCAGCAGCAGCATGGAATGCTCAGAAGACAGTAGGGGGTCGGGTTGCGCAATATGAAGTAGACTTTAACGACTCAATCGTGTTGGGCGAGATCGCTATGGCGTGTAAATCATTCCAACAATAATAATCTGTCAACGAGTAAGTTCAGCTTTCCTCCAAAAGGGTACGGGTGATTTCCTGTGCATGCGGGCTCACGCTTTACATGTTTGTAGTTAAAACCTTCTCTTGCAGACAACTGACCCATCCGTTGGATGAGGTTACTGGAGCGCCGTGGCAGCTAGTGAATTTTCTGTAGGAAAGGTTGCCTTACACGGCTGCCACCAGTTTAGGTTGCGTGAACCTATATCGCCCGTCATGGGCATTGTCCTCCATAAGTACAGCTGCTGTTGCAGGCTCTAATCGTACCTCTGCGATTACGAGACACAACTACGCTAAGCTAGTATGCGTTAGCTTAGCTTGCGTTACTCCATACCCACCCGTCGCAAACACTGTACTGCGCATGTTAGGCTGATGATGTAAACTGCCAAGGGTGATGAAACGTAATTTTAAATTCTGAACTATCATGAACCACAACGTAAAAATGAGTACAAGGAAAAACAACTTCCTATTTATTTGCCCTGCAGCGCTTGACAAATGTTGGTTGAATTTGCCCATTCGCTGAGTTATAGTATAGGCTTGAGCTTGTACGTGTTGGTGCGGAATGCTGTGGTCGGAGGTTATCTGCAGATTTGGAGCAAAACCTATGATCCATATGTGATGAGTGAATATTCGACAAGGACCGGCATTTGTCTCATTAGTCAGTAGATGACTGACAGCCTAAGTACCTTCCGAATATCCAGACACTCAGTTCATCACTGCATGAAGCAGTTGCCATGGGTTCGACTCATAAATGGGTTCCACAGCGTTCCAAGTCTGCTCTCTGGCGAGGAAACCTTTGTCTTTTTGCGAAACTTTGAAATACACAGTAGGTACAATGGAGCATTGTAACTAATGCAGTAACGTGTTAATACGCGAAAAGCTGAATATTTAGTCGCTGTCTACTTCTGGTTGATTGCCCTCATTTTTGCGTCAGTATTCTGTCCACGAAAGGATTTCATGCATCCCCAGCTACCAATCATCAATATAGCCATCACCTAGAAGTAATAAAACTCCAAGTTGAAGTCGATTTATCAATTGATCTATAACTATAGTTAGAACCTCAGTGTGGACATGAACGCTGAATTCGCCAGAGAAAAAAGTAGAGAAGTAAGAAAAAGTCTCTTTTCGTGGCACAAATAGCTAAGGGTACTTACAGAAGATGTTTGTTGGCATTGGCTGTTTGATAGGAAAACGCAATGGTGCACTTAGTCCTGGTTAGGCAACTGACACGTTTACCATGTTGCGTGCACCTAACACTAATATTACCAAAGTAATATGCGTTTCAAAATCAATGTTACAGTAGTTACGACATTCAATTAAGCCTGTTGGATAATACGACTAGAAATTACTCAGATTCAGCAGCAATACCGATTGCACAGAGCATAGACGCAAGTCTTCCTCTATATATCAAGGTGCTATATTGGGAGATGGTTTAGCGACCTTTGCAAACTCCACTGAAAAACAAATGATCTAATCGGGTATATTGTCTCCTAGCCTTTTATAATTGCCTAAACTATACCGCCTAGAAGAGGCGTTCAAAAACCAGATTTCTGATGTTTTTCTTTGTAGATTGAGCTATCCTTATTTTAAAAACGGTTTACTTTGTATAAAAGAAACTAAAGGCAATGTTGTTCAGGGACATTTCAGTAAAACTCTTCAAGAGTAGGTCTGTAATGGCAGCACCAACAACAATTACAAATCAAAGAATGACTTTGACAACATAAGTAGCATCAACACGGAGCATTCACTCAAACGGAATAATTGTATTGGCATTTTTCATCTAACCCCAAATGATGCCGGCCTAAAAATCCAGAGAAAGGCCGAACGAAAGCCTTTCTTCGAAGAAGACTATTGTTTTATCCGGATTAAATATTGCCTCCAGCAGAAGTTCCCTATTGTCCAACATCATCCGATCATCATACGATTAGCAAGAGAAGCATATCCTGCAGCTGACCCTAACATTTATCATGCAAAACACTTGAGCGCATATTGTAGCAGAAATGTCTGGTTTAATAAGTGTTACAGTTTCATTTTATTTTACTTGGTGAGCGTGATAGGCAATGCCCTTTGAATACCCTATTATTTACATGCCGGTGGGTCACATACATCTGTGTACGCACTTGCGGTCCACTCTGCAGTTAATGTGGTATTCGTTCAGGTTAAGATCGTCGAGAGAAAAACAAGGAACGTATAATTGCCCAAGCGATTCATAAAACGCTGTAGTAAAGTCGTCTCTTCGACCGATTGTGGCAGATAATTCCACTGTTTCCTTACCCGTCTCGTGAAGAATTCAGAGAGGAGTCTTAGCCTGGACATTGTCGTGCTCAGCTTCATTTCGTGCCCGCGAAGATAAGATGAGAGGTGCCACTGAAAAATGTCCTCAAAGCGCAACCCTTGCTCAAGGCCATGTATTATCTTGCAACCTAAGCTAAGATCACCTCGTGGCTGCCTGTAAAAATGAGGTAATCGATTAACGCATTCCAGTCCCTCTATATAAGAGTGGTATTTTAGACCTCTTACTAGCTTTTTGCGCGACGTTGCACATTCTCGCGATATATTTTGTCTTTTGAGAGCCATGGTCGCCACGCCTGTGAGATGAAGTGAAATCGAACAAGGGTGTTGTAGACTTTACCAAAGCGGTCGTCATCGAAATGTACAAACGCCCTTTTGATAGCTCGCAGTACTTGCATGACGGTGTTTGCAGCCTTGACGCATAGCAACGATGGCTTCAGTTTGCTCTAGATCGAAATACCGAGGTACTCTGAAGGTTCGATGTGGATTTGAGTTTCATTCAGGAAATATTCCCCAACGTTGTCAGGTTTAAGATAATAATAAGTTAGATGCAGGTGGAGAACGGTACCTCTTCGCACATTGGAATCTAGGAGCCAGTTCTCGGACCCTGTTTGCAGTCTGCGCAGATTATCTTGCAGAGTGTTCTGGTCGCTGGAGCTCTTAATGACTTGCCATAGTCTAACGTCATCAACAAGCACGATCATGCAGCTGTCCAGTTCCTGTAGATGGTCATTTACGTAAAGGATGAAAATAAATGGGCCGAGAACGGAACCTTAAGGAATGCCACTAACCACGTTCACCCAGTGCAACTTGTCTCCTTCAAAACAGACGCGCTGTTTTCGGCCAGTCTGAAATGGCTTTATGCAATTTAGAAGCTTGTTCCGAGGCCAAAAGCGCTCGATTTATGTAAAAGGCGTTGTTGGAGTTCGCAGTCGAAGAATTTGCGGAAATTGTGTACACTACATCTACTTCTAAACTGGTCCAGACTCCAAGAGAAGTCAGCAACTTTGAATGGCGGGAGCGCCCTTGCCGCAAACCATGCTGAAAATTCTGTATGACATCATTTTCATCCCAAAATTTTTAGTAAAGTTCGCTTGAAAAGGACTTCTAATCTTCCTACACTGCAAGTTCAGAATTGACATCAGATGACTTGACCATAAACGATGATCAAACGAAACTAGGACAGTAGCTGGTATTTCTGCAGTCATTCCGTTACTGTGGTCCTGAGACTATCCTTTCGACTTGAAATTGCGTCCTGGTGCTTCCGCTGACTGCGGATGTACCCATATATTTTTTGGGCATAGTATGGCCTCTGTTGTCAGGTGACGCTCAAAGATCATTATAGCAACTCGTATTTGCTTACGTCATTCATTTCTTTGCTCTTTATTTTCGGCAAATGATCTTGAAGATGTAAGCACTTTTCCACAGTCTCTGGTTTTTTTTTGCCCCCTTTTATCGCCGGTTGATGCATGGAGGTCAGGCGTATGGTATTAGTATTTTCATTTGGTAATTGACTTCAATTAGGCGCTCTATAATCCCGTGGAAATACTGCCAGGTTTCGTCGCTATCGATCGTATTGACTAGCCTGGTTTTCGCGGATGAAGCACGTCTCATTGCGTCCAAATCCCCTTTCCAAATGTTTCTGCACCTTTTTATTTGCGGTTGTGGAGATTGGAGTGAACACACGCAGGTAAAAGCAATATGGTTACTTAACCCTAGGAGCGTTTGCGAGTTCACTTCGTTGCTGAAAACGATATTTCATCAATTGGATCGTTGACCTACCCTCAGCCTGGTTCTGAACTCTATGTGCTGTGTGAGGTAGTCATCCAGGGAAAATTGTATCTGTTTATAGTCAAATGACGTTGCTGTGTCCTATACTGTGGGACCTTTCCAATCTGTGCCAGGTGCACTGAAGGGACCCAGGAGCAATAAATTATCCCGCTGTGATATCAATTTCAATGAGTTCAGAAGTTCTCCGTCATCGGTTTCGTCCGAGCTAAAAGGCCGGTAGACAAGGCAGGGGTTAAACCTCGGCAATTGTTTGATTCTTATTTTGCGAGAAATTATTCCATACCTTCGTAGTACTACGTTAGACATTTCCCGCTGACAGGAGGAAAGTTCTTGAGTACCACACCTTCGCCTTTACATCACAACCTGTCACAACGGAACCTATGGTAGCTGAACCCTATTTTTCAGTCAGCCACGTCTCTGTCAATGCAAATATGTGCGGTGTCTGCTCAGAGGCTAGGGATGTGAGCTCATCGAGTTGGTTGAAGAGAGTCTGACTGTTGGCACAGGATATTTCGATAAAGTGGCCACTAGTCCTAATAGTAGACCTCGAAAGCGGAATTTCTATATTGGTTAAGCTGTCAGCCTGACTGCTTTCGGCGAAAGAACTTCTCTTTTTAGGTCGAAATTGTACACCCTCTCTTTTTAAGGTGTGTTTCGCCATTATTCCTTCGGTCTTTCAGTTCGTTTATCAGTTTTATCTCTTTCATTCCTTCTTCCTACTCGTAGCCCGGTTAAAAAACAAACACCGGCATGCATATCCCGCTGAGACGATTATCTTTGTAGCCGGCGCTTCGGTTTCTAAAATGATTTTTAAGGGTCGTGGCCGAGGGTTTGGACGAATCGACGACTGACCATTTTTTATTCAAAATGCTTTCAGAACTTTAATCTACTCACCGTCTCTTTAAGCAATGTTTTCAGATAATCTTGAAGAAGTCCTAGGTCGGATCTTATTTTCTCCCCTGCAATTGCTGACGTTTATTCTGGAACCGCTTTTATAACTGTATTTCGTTTGCGATTTAACCGAGTGCCTACTGTTTTCGTATCACTGTTGTTGTCTGTTGCTGTCTGTTGCTCAGTCCAACCTCCGTTTTTTGGATTCGATGGTTTGCTTTCGAACACATAGAGTACTCACATCGCAATCATTAGATTTAATTGAAAGCTTGATTCGGCCTTTAGTAGGCCACTTGCTAGCCGTATTCTGCTGTTATATGTACTGATATGTGGCCCTGTTAGACGCGGGATGTACCTAGGTACATGGTTTTCCTGCAGTAAATCGAGTCTGCCAGGCTAAAGACTGTATTCTTACGAGTCTGAAGTTTGTTGCAAAGACTTTGATTTCTGTCTCTTCGGGTTACACATGCGGTTGGGTTCAGTTATGTTGTTACTTCCTGTCAGGTGTGTGTAACCTTTTCTTTGCCCTTTGAATACTCGGCAACTGGTAGCGTAATATTGTGCTTTATGAGCACTTTAATTTTCTCTGAGAGGAAGTCAAGGCTTCCCTTTAAACATGTGACTCTCGTGGCTAAACCAAGACACCCATGACAGTTTCTGCAAAACGCAAGCGCAGTTAATTCGTTAGTGTTTGATTCTGAAGCATTTGGTGGAAGACTGCATTTCTTCGTGACTGGTGGCCTAGGTTTCACTATGCGTTACTGAAAGCGATTGGAATATTTATATAGAAACTCGTTAAAAGGAGGTATTAATCGGTTTAAATAACTTAAAAAGGCCATGTCCCTTGGATTATATAATACATATATTATATATTAACGGCTGTGCTCGCGTGGTTATGCCAATCGGCTGGTAGGGTTGAGGTCAGAGGTTCAAAACGAGCCGAAAAAGAACGTTTTTTTCACTTTTCCTACACACTTACGTTACCCATGCTTCTGGTGACTATATGTGATTGCATTAATATGTTTGATGCCATGCATTTTTATATAATGGAGCCTTGTCGAGAAGACGCTTCACTGTAACATTAATTTTGAGATCTTCCTTCTTAAGGCTTCCGATCAAAATGTACATCCTGGTTGTGACTGATTAAGCATCACATAAATCAAACGGCACAATAAAGCCGTTTGACAACTTAAACATGTCCGCTGATTATCGAAGGGATACTCGATAACGTAAAGTATACATACTTTAATTGATAATAAACAAGTATTATTTTCCATCGAAAATCATGCAGCAATTTACAGTCAGTGTTGAACCAAGTTTTATTGAAGCATTCAGTTAAGGATATGGGCGCATTTTTTTCGGTCATACGATCGCTGACCTGAGTCGTTTGAAATTGGAACACATAAATGAGCCACCAAATCTTGATCCATGTACCATGTCACAGGTCAGTAAATTGGACTAAAACATATGACTGATGTTGCAGTCAATGTTATCAATAGATAAACACGTGTACAGTAGATTACCTGTTCTATTAAATGTCAGCCAAAATTCAAATCAAACAAATCATTTATTTAGGGTTGCCGTATTGAGTATCGCGCAGGCTAATTAAAAGATTTTTCAGTTAAACCACGATGCCGGCATTGAAAAGAGTTTTTCTGTCCGCGTGTAAATGACTACTTAATTAGTATGCCATTGTTTCATTGATTTTCGATGCTCTTACTAATTTAAGTATAGTTTATTGAAAGCACGCGTAAAAATATTATTCTTTGTTCACATTTTATAGAACAGTACGTTTTCTGTAAAATGTGGTGCATAATGCTGGCATTTTTGAATACCGTGGAAGGTATATCCGTAATACCTCGTATCCGTGAATATACTTATGTCAACTTAAATGTAAACAACATGATCCAAATACATGACAGCATTTTATTAGAACTATGTGACCTCTTATTCATACCGTAGAGAAATTTGTGATTTTTTTTCTTTCACGCAGTGTAAACAGCATGAAGTTCAGAAACAGTGAATTCAAGTGTAACGGACGGAATGTTTCAAAATTATTAAGCAATTTAGGAAATTTTTAACCCAAAATATACTCCCTCATGTATACAAATGTAAAGAGAACAATAAAAACAACTGCAAAACGTAATATATTTGTGCATTCTTTCTGTAAAATATAGTTGAAATAACTGAGAGTACCAAAAATTAATGAGAAAATAGTAAACTATTTAAGCAGTAATTTTCGATTGAAAGCATTTTTTGTGGGCAGTCAGAAAAAAGCTCTTTTAAAAGCCAGACTGCTACTCTGACTGAAATATCTTGCGATTGACCTGCACGATACTTCATACGACAGCCCTACTCAAAAGAGTTATTCGAATCAACAAGCACGTTTTAGAGTGTGGGTTGGCATTTTATGAGATAGAGATTATACAATAGATGCATCAGCAGGGTTCGTTTAATTCGGCCACACGAGAGTCAGATCAAACGTTAGACATCAGAGCCGAGGCAGCACAGATACATATGGCGGTCCATAAGGTTGTGTGGAAAAGAACCGCGTTTAAATATGTTAAATTATGAACTCGCAGGTCCTTCAGAAGACAACATGTGGATATGAAGTAGACCATTTAATTCATGAGGCAGAACTTTAAACGGCGCTAAGTATAACCGAGTTGTCTCAGATGAATGACAACAAATGACGACCTTTTAGAGAAGTGTGCGGATGGCATTGAGCAGGCTCTGAAGTCTTTTTAGATGAGGCCGTCTGCATATTCTGACCTTCAACTTGGCAAAAATAAAATCTCCCAGCAAATTTGGTGCTTTTATGTGGGCATTTATTGTCCTTTTTTAGCCCTATTGCTCAATAGGGCGTAAGATTGATATCAAGTTATTATGGCTTTTGCCTCTCCATGCAACATTTGTGTGGGTCAAGCTGTTAAAGAAACCGAAAGTTCAGACATGGTAAGCCTTACCTATTTTACCATGGCTTGACAAATATTTTACTCGTTTGGTGTCATGCGCTGTGCAGATTTTGGTAGATGGCGATTTGGTAGGAAAACGTTGTCCATAGTCACTCATTAGTTAAATTCCTAAAGTGTTTAAACTCTTTCCCGGTAAAATATCAGTTGGTAACATGTGTCATTTGTCTGAGCTACTCTACTTCATCTATTATCCGTCTAATTTAGCCGTATGAACAACACCGGGTTTAAGAACAAAGATTAAGAGTCGGTGATAACTTTTAAGTCTGTGGTGGTGGTGGTGCTTAGGATAGTGGTCACCGAAGTGAGAGTGGGGAGTGGGTGTGGGGGCAGGTGCTGATCAGATTCCAGTGGCGCCAGTCCGGAGGTAACTACGTAGGGCCCTGTATGCCGGCACCAGATCAATAAATCGATTGACCAAGTTCTCTTCGGAGGCCCAGTCTTCAATCAAATTTCTGATCGTCTTCCATCAAGCATGGACGATAATCGTAATGGCTGCGAAGTTAACTCGTGACCCGTTTCGTAGTTTTGAGTAGCCACTTACGATAAACCATCACCCCGTCTCACGGCAAGCTTATGCTCTTGTATGCGCGATCCAAATATACGTTCCGTCTGTACTGTGTGGTTACAGAAAACGTTTTCAAACGGTATTCGATACACTACCGCCGACTGCTCATTAGGATTTAATTTGTCCTCGATTCACATGACCTTACTGCGCATGGTAGCTTTCGGTCGGTGTGCAATTCCGACACCAAGTCCTGCAACAATGCACTCGGTAGCTTCTGACACGTCTTTGATGTATGTCATCGTATGCCATACCGTAGGAGTTGGTTCTGGTTGGGTCCTCTGGAGGCCAAATCGTAGGCATCGGTTTATGAGCACCTTCGGATAGCCGTTTCGCATAAACTGGTCGCGGAGGCAACGGGCCTTACGTGCTTTCTGCCGGGTTGCTGCATTGAGTCTGAATGCCTTTGAACAGTGTTCTCATACAGCTTCGTTTGTGAGCCACCGGATAGTTGCTGTGCAAATTGAGAAGCTGCGTGGTGTTTGACGCTTTCCTTTAGACAGCCCTTCCTATTTTACCCTTTGGTCGTCGCCTGACAAGTACATCAAGGAAGAGGAGCTGCTGCTCCATTTCGTCTTCCCTCGTGAATTGTATATCTGGGAAGATCGAGTTAAGGTGCTTATGTAAATGATACAGCAGGTTCCTATTCACGATAAAAATTGTGTCATCTACCGGCGCCAAAAGATACGCTGCTGTCGAGTGAAAGCGATCTTCTCCAGCTCTTCTAGGACTAATTCTGCCACTCAACTGGCGATTGGGGACGCCATTGGAGTTCCCTTGATCTGCTCATAGGTTTCTCCGGCAAGGGTGAAGTAGGCCTTTCGGCAAAATTCTAATAGCTTCATAAGGTGTTCAACTTTGAAAGAACTCTGGGTTTCGTCGTAGGACTCCTTCAGTTTCCTGCGAAGACTTTTGTACTAAACTCGGCGGGATAGATGTGATTAAGGACATTCGCCTCCATACGCCGTGGTCGCCGTTATCATTGTCCTTGTGGCCGGGATGTTGCCAGTGTCGGTAATGAATGCGTTTCACATGGAAACATGAACAGGCGCGTAAGGACATTTTCTTTAATAGGGTGGGTGAATGAATAAAATGAGCAGTAGGTTACTTGCCCAAAATTTATCTTCTCAATTTCCGTCATCACGTTTTTTGAGGTAGGTCATATGCAGTGCAGTAAACCCTGCACTAAGAAAGTTTCTATTACCTAACCTAATATTGTTTTTAGGCCAAGGTTGGGTTAAATGATTGTTGGCATCTTCTTTTTTCAAATTAACACGAAATAGTGAACATGGCCACATGAACAGGCGCGTATTTCCAGGATGTAGCCAAACTAACGCATTAATACAGACATAAGTCCGCATTTCGTTGTACTGCAGACGGCAATTGATGCTTCTCTATAATACATAGTTATTTGAAAATGTTTATTACCCTTACGCCTGCGTTCTGCCAGTCTCTCAAAATTAGTCATTACCTGACAGATGAGGACTTTATATTGCATATCAAAGCATATTGATATCCAAGATTCGTCATGCAATGCTTAAGTGACCAGGTCAACACGAATATATCATTGTAAAAAAATGAACGTCAACGATAATAATATTAACAGAAAGTTTAATCAAGTTAATTATAGGATTTACTTGAAGGGGTGTCCCTTGAGACAAATGGTTTTCTTTTCACCTTACGTAACACACTCGCACATACTAGAAGGTTTCTTGGGCACCTTGTAATTCTGTTATTTTTCTGAGCTCATGTATTTTAATTTTTTCCGATATCGGGAAGTTAGATGCGCATTGCATCACGTTCAAACCCTTTTTAAAAGCAAAATATTTCACACTTCAGCACAGGAATTTATTAACTGCTTCGAAGGTTTATAAGCAAGTTGATGCCTGTGTGTGTACAATCCTGCCATGATTAATCTAACGATAAATCAAACAAAAAAGGCTTGCCCTTATCTAAATATGACATTCTGTCTCTATTTGGCCATCCACTTTGCAATCAAACAGTGCAGGATATCTCTGAACTTGCCGGAATCATATTTGTACATTGATCTAACAGTTAAGAATTCGATTTACACTGAGTGGCATGTGAGTTCTCAGACTTATGACAAGCTGAGTTAATTTTACCAAGAGGAGCATGTGGTTTTCAAAGAGTAAAAATACGCAACTGTGCGAACATGGTCAAGCCAAGAACTACTTACGTCGGTCCTTAATCCTCTTACCAAAATATTTGTATATTCACTGATTTAAGCGACCAGTAGCACGTACGTTCGCAGGTTAGGGACATACGCTACGTATTACCAAAGTGGCTTAGGAGAACGACATAGAATGATGACATTTATAGCAAGTATATGAAACAATCATACCTGATCGAAGAAGCGTTTTGCATTTCCGGTTAATCTTCCACGATATGGAGGAGATATTCATTATTCTTTTTGGTATATCTTCGGGAAGTAAACGATTCGATTAAGACAAATGAGACAAAACAGAATTGTGCTTCGGCGATAATGCATGGAAAGCAGATTTTCAGATAAGCATATTTTGAGAAACTTGGTTTAAATTAACCTGATCAACCGCATCTGAAGATTTGACGTTCTTCAAATTGAATTATGCCGAAAACCAGCAGACCACGTCATGGAAGTGCTATTTTCAATCGTGTGAGTCATAAGGTCTTCATATCATTTAATTGCAGAATGCCACTTTTTGCCACTGATTACACTGGATGTAAGGAAACCTAGACTTAGCATATTCTTTGTTCCAGATCTATCGAGGTATCTCAATAACCCTACACTGTCATCCTTGCGCACTTATTATTGTTACCCTTGCGGTCGTACTTTTAGTCATTATAAATCAAAAGGCTTGATTATCAATTATCTTCGGGAAGTTAACGATTCGATTAAGACAAATGAGACAAAACAGAATTGTGCTTCGTTGATAATGCATGGAAGGCAGATTTTCAGATAAGCATATTTTGAGAAACTTGGTTGAAATTAACCTGTTCAACTCCATCTGAAGATTTGAAGTTCTTCAAGATCGAGTTTTTCCGAAAACCAGCAGACCACTTCATGCTAGTGCCAGTGTCAATCGTGTGCGTCATAAGGCCCATATATCATATCATGGCAGAATGCCACGTTATGCCACTGATTACACTGGATGTTTAGGAAACATGGCCCCAGCATATTCTTTGTTCCAGATATATCGATGTATCTTGATACCTCTACACTGTCATCATTGCGCACTCATTATTGTTACGTTAACGGTCGTACAGTGAGTCAATATCACTATATTTGTGTAGGTGGGTGAGATGACTTCGTCTGGCAATCCATTAGGTTTGACTTAACCAATGTTGTCAGTTATCTTGACACGATGTAATCTGCCTGGTGTCATGCATAGAACTGATGATCGCAATGCAGACTTTCTAGGGAATGCAACCCTAACCGATGTCAGACAGTGTGTGCTTCGTCGTCTCGTTTTATGTAGAGGTTAAAATGTCATTAACCAATTTCTTTTAAGACATATGTTTCTTGAGATAAAAAACTAACCACAGGGGAGACCAGCTAGTGCGAACTATATAGCCTAGCCTTTTTTGATAATACTAAGTGACAATTTTTAAACCAAAACCACGACTATAGAAGATCTCAAGTTGTTGAGAAACATGATTATACAAGAGTGTTCCTCCCTTTAGATTTATTCGCGCATTTATTGTTTTTACAAGATTAGAGCATAGAATGATTCTGTCACTCAGTTTGAGCATCAAAGTCTTTTCCCTCAGTCAGGGCAACACTCCATAAAATTGAAAGCGGACTTAATCAAGTCCACATAAAGAGTTTAAATGCCGGCTTGATGCTCTACATGGTATGTTTGAAGCAGCACTCACATTAATAAATAATAATGCTCATGCAATCAGAAGTAAGATTTTCGGGACAAGATCATTATAACCATCGCCGTCACTATCGGAATTTTGAACCTTCAAGCGAAGGTGATTAAGTTAACGGTCTCCATACTGATGCGATAGTTATTCCCATTCAACCTTATTCTTTTAAAGCTAATACTGGGCTGGATGTCCAAATAGATGTTATTAGTACAAGATAATAATAATAATTGGTGGAGGTTTAATTGCGATTAACTTTGTGATAGACATGTGCTTCCAGAGTGTGCGAACACCGCTGCAGCCGAGTCTGCAGGCATTTTAAATTATTCGCTGGTGAATGAACTGGAGACAGTGAGCCAACCGCGAATTAACAAGCTAGTATTCGTTGTTTTTAGTATATGCAACTTGCTATTTATTGATGGTCGGAAACAATTTGTAATTATGAAGTATCGAATGCAACGTGCACGTTAATTTGCTTCAATCCAGTGACTTTGAACACAGATAGGATTAAAGACATCAAATATTAATCTACCCCTTAAAGGGAACTCCGAAAGGACTTTTTTTACACATTATCGAATTGCTTACGGATTTAGCCCTTTCAGTTTCGTAAGCACCAATATTGTTCTGGTCACACATTATATAGTACGACGCGTTATCGAAAGTCATTCACGCTAAAGTTTCGTTTTAGAACTTCTGCCATAAGGATGGACACGAATCTGTTAATAATAATGGCCTTAAGTTAAATCAACTGACTAACAAGTCGTGGCATCAATACCACCGTGTTTTCTAATCATAGGTACCACTTATGAATCATAACTGTTTGGCCTGTCTTTTGTCACTGGATGTTTAATGATTATTAGCACAGACAGTCTTCGTTACCCAGAAGACCGAATAGACGTGATCTGTCTAAACTTGTCACATGCAAATAATAAACATTGAAAATAGTGCTGATACAAAAGGCAAACACTTTTTTACTTGTTTTAGCTCTGTATTTGCTAAAATTTACAAAAGTCACCTGTGCTCGTTTCCTACACGCAATTGAACTGTTCACACTGCAACGTAATCAAGTATCGAACGAAAACAGCAACAATATTGAAAAGAAGAGAACAATTAAAGCAATTACGTTCCTTCTGTACAATATAGTGGAAATAACTGAGAGCCTCAAATAATGCGAAAATAGCAAACTACAGAGAAAGATTTTCTGGGCAGTCAGAAAAAAGCTCTTTTAAAAGCCAGACTACTACTCTGACTGAAATATCTTGCGATTGACCTGCACGATACTTCATACGACAGCCCTACTTAAAAGAGTTATTCGAATCGACAAGCACGTTTTAGAGTGTGGGTTGGCATTTTATGAGATAGAGATTATACAATAGATGCATCAGCAGGGTTCGTTTAATTCAGCCACACTAGATTCAGATCAAACGTAAGACATCAGAGCCGAGGCAGCACAGATACATATGGCGGTCCATAAGCTTGCGTGGTAAGGAACAACGTTTTGGTACGTTGAATTATGACCTCGAAACAGCTTACTGTGACTTGCGTATCTCATTAAATGTCGTACGAAATTCTGAGGTGTTTTCAAAATGGAAGAAGTACTACAGTTGAGTTGAAATATATTGCCTTGTTCGGCTGGAAAATCTACACTGTCACAAACGAATAGTTAAGCACTATTCATTTTTCCAATGATTTTCGATAACATCTTTATATTTTAGTATACATTTTAGAATAAATGTACATAAGTATCCTTTTGTTAATTCATGAAGCAGTACTAATACTCAAACTGATACAACACCACGAATGACAATTTTTCAGCCTTAAAATCCGTCAGAATAAGAGAAATTTTTTAAACCAAAACATAGTTGTTCTTTGAGTGAGAAATATGACGAAATCATGACTTGATAGCCATTTAGCACAAGAATACATATGTATAAACAGGTTCTTTTATGAAATATATTTGAATGTATCAGGGTATTTATATTTTTGAGGAATAATGCTCACTATATACGTAGAAATGTTTTCTCGCTTGAGGTTTCTTGAGGGAGCTGAAAATAATACTCTAAAATATCTCGAGATTATTCTCCAACTTTAGTGGATGCATTCGCACAGTCATCTGTTTGTTTCGGGATTTTGTGACAATTTAGGCGTGGTTCATAAGTTAGATCAGCAACTGTTATTTCGTAACGAACTTTTTTCAATGATAATACCATGGCAGTGTGAAATGCTTAGTCCTGCCTTTTTCAGGCTTACAACTATTCCAGCCGAAATCCGAGGTCGGGTAGTCCCGAAGTCAGTCGGTCATGGAACAATGAAGTCAAATTCACCAGCAGATCTTGACCTGCAGCCACTATCATGCAGAAGCCGAATGCTTTGTCATTTGAACCTGTGGTCTGTCCCACCGTTGACCATACTCAATGTCACCGCAAAGTGCTGTTCGCTAGTTTACCTTAACATGGGAGTTTTACGACAATTTTTTCAAGACGACTAAAAGGAGACTTCGCTGTATGGCCTAGTTCACTTATAACCAGCACGCCAAAACGCATACTCTCCGATCAGCTAAAAGCTGGTAGGAATATGTTCTTTGATGGTCCATTTATTTTAACACAATTTTCCAATAACAGTAGAGTCTGCAAATGTGTGCTTATTTCCCCATTAAATTGGCGTTCAGCGTAGGCATGTTCAAATCTGTTATGCCTTGGTAATCTTTATCACTTCGAAAAATATTTAACAAAGATGGCAACTATTAAAACCGTTTAGAGGTCGAAGGTACTCATTGGAGCAAACCTGGCCGTTTGACACTGTCCTACGGCTGAGACAACGTTATTTTTCTTTTTGAATTGTAACATGGAATCCCTACGATCAATCTTTTCTCTGTCTTTGACACGGCGTCAGTTAAAATCGTCTGTCTCCCAACTTCACTGTTGACATTGAGATCTGCTGGGATTTTGACGACAATCTTTCAAGACGATTAAGGGGAGACTTCGCTGAAGAGCCTAGGAGAGACTGGAGAATTTGAGCGTTGAAGTAGACGTCATGTTTAAGTATATGTGTGTACCTGGGTGAACTCCACTCTGTAAAACAGTTATGATTGATTTGTTAAAAAAAGCTGCAAACGGAAACCAAACATCGCTTTGGAAATCCCCTATTATCCTTGATGTCCACTCATTATCTCTTTGAGTGTACCTGCAACAGAATATGCTCAGATGTTATGTATGATTATTTTTATCCACCATTTTGTCTATTATTAAGATATTATCAAAGAGTTGAAATGTGTTTGATTGGGTTATTTATTCCCTTCCATTTTGAATTATAAACATCTCATTGTATTTGTAGAAATCTCTGGAAATGAAAGTATTTTCCTTTCAATGCATTCTTGCGGAAACGGTTTGTCTTATAGATCTATCTTTCTATCTAAACATATGAACTTGCAGGAAGGAACACTGGTTGCCCAGAACAACCGCAAACATATATTCGTTCAAGTGTGATCATGTTTAGCTTTTCTTCCAGATATGCCGTAAAGCTGCCAGCAAAGTTTGAACCGTGTAGACTTTCCATTGCTCTTTAATCGTTTTTCTATTTGATTTGCCGCTTAATATAAATTGGACATTCTTTGGGCAAAGTTCAAAGGCCTTCGCCTATCTTTGCCTTAATAAGACTTAACTGAATTGAAGCGAGGAGCCCTCGTCCATCCGTCGCTATTACTTGCATGTGAACACGTCAGAGGGTGTGCTGTGCGTTACATAAAGGTGTCAGCGGAATAGAGGACCAGCAGCATGGAGTGCTCTTAATGCAACTCAGTTGACGGATCGGGAGAAGAGGGTGGGGCGGCAACATATAAGAAGAAGCACGCTTAAACGACTCAGGTGTGACGGGCCTGATCAATATGGCGGACTGATCAGTCATGCAGGAACAGTCGGTCAGCGAGTGAGGTCATCTGTCTACAAAAAATGTACAGGTGATGTTTACTGCGTGTCTGGTTCATGCTGTACGAATTTGTAGTTGAAACCCTATCCTCCAGATAATTGACCCCTTTGTGTGTATTTTGTGCGAGAAAGGTCGCCTTAGTTTGCATGAAACTACATCACCCGTCAAACATATTGTCCTCCCTCGATAGAGCTGCTTATGTAGGCTGCAAGTTGCGAAAATCGTATCTGTGCGATACAGAGGGACTACGTTTTCTGCAAAATCAACAAGCATAACGTAAAAATGACTACAATTTTCTACAAATGCTTATTGATTATCCCGTGCAACATATCAAACTTTTATTGAATATGCCCATTAGCTGAGTAATTGTTTAGGTTTGAGGCTCTTAGTGTGGAATCCTGGTGTCCGATTAGTAAAAGCCGGTCTACTGTTCGGAAGAAAGCTTATGAACACGATGGGATGAGTGAGCATTCACTAAGGAGAGACATGTTCACACTTTACAGAATGTGACTGTCAACGTAGGTACTAGCTGAAATCCGAGGCACGTGTTTCGCCGGTGCATAAGATATTTGTAATTGATTATACTCATTAATTGGTCCCCCTGCGTTCAGCTTTGCTAGAAAAAAAAACCAAAGCATGGCAAACAGAGAATTGTTTTTTTCTTTAAAGAAACATATCACATTGAAGTGCTGGACAAAGTATGAACCCAACAACCACCATTTCCTAAATTGTGCAGTATACGGAGAAAGTTATCAGAGCAAGCACTTAGCTGTATTGCGTTGCACGTAAGCCGCGCCAGCCAATGCTTCCAACTTGGAAATGATCCTCTTTTGCCATCGAGATGTTTGCTTAGCATTGCCAGTTTCCTTCAGGAGTGTTTCATACAGATTGTGGAATGTCAGCTTGGCTATGTGAATAGCTAGCAACTTTTGAGACGTAAAGAGAACATTTACTTCCGCGTTCGCGCTAATATTAACCAGATTATGTTCCATTGCATCAAGGATTAACCATGAGTTTAATTTCTGACTCTGAAAAAATGTAACAATAAGTCTACTTCGGAAACAGAAATTATCAATAATATCCTTAGGCTAGAAAACATGGCGAGATAAATATTTACCCATCGTAAAACCTTCAAAAGCAATAGCAGGAAAGTGATGCCGCAGGAAAACTGTGCGAATCCACCTTCGTGGAAAGTTTTCATATAAACGCAGTCATCGGAGAATCCTGGAGATTTGAATATAATTGAGAATAAAGTTTCACTTAACGCGTCAAATGGAATACTCATTGTTATTTTAGAAAGGCCCATCACATGGAGTTGCACAATGTCCGTCAGATAAATATTATTATTGTGGCGAGGACACTTTACATTTTCTGCAAAAATATGAAAGGTAAAATAGGTAGAATGGAGCATTATAGCTGAAACATCAGTGTTATTATATATGAAACACTTATGAACATGCGACAGAAATATTGTAGGTCCACATACCTTGGCGTGGGAAGCAGGCTTGTGAGAGAAAAGTGTAATTGAGAATGAAAAACGAGGTTAATTTCAAGTGCATGGTGAGCGCTATGGTACACGACGAAATTTCTGATCGCGTCCTGAGCGCCCTGCACATTAATACATCTGGCAGTCAGTCATTGATTGGTCCGACAGCGTCATAAATTTGGTTCACTAGCGAGTCTGATAGAATTCAAACATCTTGGGAAATTTTACTCCATTTCAAGAGCTTACTCCTGAAATAGTGACTTATTTACTCAAAAAATCTACTTTGCTTCATGTTCACTATGCCAACAATTTTAATTCCGAATGCTGTATAATTGTTTTTTTTGAAAATGACACCCTGTGTACTTGCAAAGTATTGCTTCGAAGAAGCCAATGTCAGTATATATATATATATGTTTAAAATTATTGATAATGAAGCCTTTAGATTGATAATGACACAATGAACGACCGCAAGTGTAACAATAATAAGTGCGCAAGGATGACAGTGTAGGGTTATTGAGATACCTCGATAGATCTGGAACAAAGAATATGCTGAGTCTAGGTTTCCTTACATCCAGTGTAATCAGTGGCAAAAGGTGGCATTCTGCAATTAAATGATATTAAGACCTTATGACTCACACGATTGAAACTAGCACTTCCATGACGTGGTCTGCTGGTTTTCGGCATAATTCAATTTTGAAGAACGTCAAATCTTCAGATGCGGTTGATCAGGTTAATTTAAAACCAAGTTTCTCAAAATATACTTATCTGAAAATCTGCTTTCCATGCATTATCACCGAAGCACAATTCTGGTTTTGTCTCATTTGTCTTAATCGAATCGTTTACTTCCCGAAGATATACCAAAAAGAATAATGAATATCTCCTCCATATCGAGGAAGATTAACCGGAAATGCAAAACGCTTCTTCGATCAGGTATGATTGTTTCATATACTTGCTATAAATGTCATCATTCTATGTCGTTCTCCTAAGCCACTTTGGTAATACGTAGCGTATGTCCCTAACCTGCGAACGTACGTGCTACTGGTCGCTTAAATCAGTGAATATACAAATATTTTGGTAAGAGGATTAAGGACCGACGTAAGTAGTTCTTGGCTTGACCATGTTCGCACAGTTGCGTATTTTTACTCTTTGAAAACCACATGCTCCTCTTGGTAAATTAACTCAGCTTGTCATAAGTCTGAGAACTCACATGCCACTCAGTGTAAATCGAATTCTTAACTGTTAGATCAATGTACAAATATGATTCCGGCAAGTTCAGAGATATCCTGCACTGTTTGATTGCAAAGTGGATGGCCAAATAGAGACAGAATGTCATATTTAGATAAGGGCAAGCCTTTTTTGTTTGATTTATCGTTAGATTAATCATGGCAGGATTGTACACACACAGGCATCAACTTGCTTATAAACCTTCGAAGCAGTTAATAAATTCCTGTGCTGAAGTGTGAAATATTTTGCTTTTAAAAAGGTTTTGAACGTGATGCAATGCGCATCTAACTTCCCGATATGGGGAAGAATATAAATACATGAGCTCAGAAAAATAACAGAATTACAAGGTGCCCAAGAAACCATCTAGTATGTGCGAGTGTGTTACGTAAGGTGAAAAGAAAACCATTTGTCTCAAGGGACACCCCTTCAAGTAAATCCTATAATTAACTTGATTAAACTTTCTGTTAATATTATTATCGTTGACGTTCATTTTTTTACAATGATATATTCGTGTTGACCTGCTCACTTAAGCATTGCATGACGAATCTTGGATAACAATATGCTTTGATATGCAATATAAAGTCCTCATCTGTCAGGTAATGACTGATTTTGAGAGACTGGCAAACCACAGGCGTAAGGTAATGAACGTTTTCAAATAACTATGTATTATAGAGAAGCATCAATTGTCGTCTGCAGTACAACGATATGCGGACTTATGGCTGTTTTGATGCGATAGTTTGGCTACAACCTTGAAATACGTGTCTGTTCATGTGGCCATGTTCACTATTTCGTGTTAATTTGAAAAAAGAAGATGCCAACAATCATTTAACCCAACCTTGGCCTAAAAACAATATTAGGTTAGGTAATAGAAACTTTCTTAGTGCAGGGTTTACTGCACTGCATATGACCTACCTCAAAAAACGTGATGACGGAAATTGAGAAGATAAATTTTGGGCAAGTAACCTACTGCTCATTTTATTCATTCACCCACCCTATTAAAGAAAATGTCCTTACGCGCCTGTTCATGTTTCCATGTGAAACGCATTCATTACCGACACTGGCAACATCCCGGTCACAAGGACAATGATAACGGCGACCACGGCGTATGGAGGCGAATGTCCTTAATCACATCTATCCCACCGAGTTTAGTACAAGAAGTCTTGCGCAGGAAACTGAAGGAGTCCTACGACGAAACCCAGAGTTCTTTCAAAGTTGAACACCTTATGAAGCTATTTGAATTTTGCCGAAAGGCCTACTTCACCCTTGCCGGAGAAACCTATGAGCAGATCAAGGGAACTCCAATGGCGTCCCCCAATCTCCAGTTGAGTGGCAGAATTAGTCCTAGAAGAGCTGGAGAAGATCGCTTTCACTCGACAGCAGCCTATCTTTGGCGCCGTGATGACACAATTTTTTATCGTGAATAGGAACCTGCTGCATCATTTCATAAGTCACCTTAACTCGATCTTCCCAGATATACAAATTCACGAGGGAAGAGGAAATGGAGCTGCAGCTGACCTTCCTTGATGTACTTGTCAGGGCGACGACCAAAGGGTAAATAGGAACGGCTGTCTAAAGGAAAAGCGTCGAACTCCACGCAGCTCCTCAATTTTCACAGCAACCATCCGGTGGCTCACAAACGAAGCTGAATGAGAACACTGTTCAAAGCCATTCAGACTCAATGCAGCAACCCGGCAGAAAAAGCACGTAAGGCCCGTTGCCTCCGCGACCAGTTTATGCGAAACGGCTATCCGAAGGTGCTCATAAACCGATGCCTACGATTTGGCCTCCAGAGGACCCAACCAGAACCAACTCCTACGGTATGGCATACGATGACATACATCAAAGACGTGTCAGAAGCTACCGAGTGCATTGTTGCAGGACTTGGTGTCGGAATTGCACACCGACCGAAAGCTACCATGCGCAGTAAGGTCATGAGAATCGAGGACAAATTAAATCCTAATGAGCAGTCGGCGGTAGTGTATCGAATACCGTTTGAAAACTTTTTCTGTAACCACACAGTACAGACGGAACGTATATTTGGATCGCGCATACAAGAGCATAAGCTTGCCGTGAGACGGGGTGATGGTTTATCGTAAGTGGCTACCCAAAACTACAAAACGGGTCACGAGTTAACTTCGCAGCCATTACGATTATCGCCCATGCTTGATGGAAAGACGATCAGAAATTTGATTGAAGACTGGGCCTCCGAAGAGAACTTGGTCAATCGATTTTTTGATCTGGTGCCGGCATACAGGGCCCTACGTAGATACCTCCGGACTGGCGCCACTGGAATCTGATCAGCACCTGCCCCCCACACCCACTCCCCACTCTCACTTCGGTGACCACTATCCTAAGCACCACCACCACCACAGACTTTAACGTTATCACCGACTCTTAATCTTTGTTCTAAACCCGGTGTTGTTCATACGGCTAAATTAGACGGATAATAGATGAAGTAGAGTAGCTCAGACAAATGACACATGTTACCAACTGATATTTTACCGGGAAAGAGTTTAAACACTTTAGGAATTTAACTAATGAGTGACTATGGACAACGTTTTCCTACCAAATCGCCATCTACCAAAATCTGCACAGCGCATGACACCAAACGAGTAAAATATTTGTCAAGCCATAGTAAATAGGTAAGGCTTACCATGTCTGAACTTTCGGTTTCTTTAACAGCTTGACCCACACAAATGTTGCATGGAGAGGCAAAAGCCATAATAACTTGATATCAATCTTACGCCCTATTGAGCAATAGGGCTAAAAAAGGACAATAAATGCCCACATAAAAGCACCAAATTTGCTGGGAGATTTTATTTTTGCCAAGTTGAAGGTCAGAATATGCAGACGGCCTCATCTAAAAGACTTCAGAGCCTGCTCAATGCCATCCGCACACTTCTCTAAAAAGGTCGTCATTTGTTGTCATTCATCTGAGACAACTCGGTTATACATAGCGCCGTTTAAGTTCTGCCTCATGAATTAAATGGCCTACTTCACATCCACATGTTGTCTTCTGAAGGACCTGCGAGTTCATAATTCAACATATTTAAACGCTGTTCTTTTCCACACAACCTTATGGACCGCCATATGTATCTGTGCTGCCTCGGCTCTGATGTCTTACGTTTGATCTGAATCTAGTGTGGCTGAATTAAACGAACCCTGCTGATGCATCTATTGAATAATCTCTATCTCATAAAATGCCAACCCACACTCTAAAACGTGCTTGTCGATTCGAATAACTCTTTTAAGTAGGGCTGTCGTATGAAGTATCGTGCAGGTCAATCGCAAGATATTTCAGTCAGAGTAGTAGTCTGGCTTTTAAAAGAGCTTTTTTCTGACTGCCCAGAAAATCTTTCTCTGTAGTTTGCTATTTTTCGCATTATTTTGAGGCTCTCAGTTATTTCCACTATACTGTACAGAAGGAACGTAATTGCTTTAATTGTTCTCTTCTTTTCAATATGGTTGCTGTTTTCGTTCGATACTTGATTACGTTGCAGTGTGAACAGTTCAATTGCGTGTAGGAAACGAGCACAGGTGACTTTTGTAAATTTTAGCAAATACAGAGCTAAAACAAGTAAAAAAGTGTTTGCCTTTTGTATCAGCACTATTTTCAATGTTTATTATTTGCATGTGACAAGTTTAGACAGATCACGTCTATTCGGTCTTCTGGGTAACGAAGACTGTCTGTGCTAATAATCATTAAACATCCAGTGACAAAAGACAGGCCAAACAGTTATGATTCATAAGTGGTACCTATGATAAGAAAACACGGTGGTATTGATGCCACGACTTGTTAGTCAGTTGATTTAACTTAAGGCCATTATTATTAACAGATTCGTGTCCATCCTTATGGCAGAAGTTCTAAAACGAAACTTTAGTGTGAATGACTTTCGATAACACGTCGTACTATATAATGTGTGACCAGAACAATATTGGTGCTTACGAAATTGAAAGGGCTAAATCCGTAAGCAATTCGATAATGTGTAAAAAAAGTCCTTTCGGAGTTCCCTTTAAGGGGTAGATTAATATTTGATGTCTTTAATCCTATCTGTGTTCAAAGTCACTGGATTAAAGCAAATTAACGTGCACGTTGCATTCGATACTTCATAATTACAAATTGTTTCCGACCATCAATAAATAGCAAGTTGCATATACTAAAAACAACGAATACTAGCTTGTTAATTCTCGGTTTGCTCACTGTCTCCAGTTCATTCACCAGCGAATAATTTAAAATGCCTGCAGCCTCGGCTGCAGCGGTGTTCGCACACTCTGGAAGCACATGTCTATCACAAAGTTAATCGCAATTAAACCTCCACCAATTATTATTATTATTATCTTGTACTAATAACATCTATTTGGACATCCAGCCCAGTATTAGCTTTAAAAGAATAAGGTTGAATGGGAATAACTATCGCGTTTTAATATTATTCTCTGCATCAGTATGGAGACCGTTAACTTAATCACCTTCGCTTGAAGGTTCAAAATTCCGATAGTGACGGCGATGGTTATAATGATCTTGTCCCGAAAATCTTACTTCTGATTGCATGAGCATTATTATTTATTAATGTGAGTGCTGCTTGAAACATGCCATGTAGAGCATCAAGCCGGCATTTAAACTCTTTATGTGGACTTGATTAAGTCCGCTTTCAATTTTATGGAGTGTTGCCCCCGACTGAGGGAAAGACTTTGAAGCTCAAACTGAGAGACAGAATCATTCTATGCTCTAATCTTGTAAAAACAATAAATGCGCGAATCAATCTAAAGGGAGGAACACTCTTGTATAATCATGTTTCTCAACAACTTGAGATCTTCTATAGTCGTGGTTTTGGTTTAAAAATTGTCACTTAGTATTATCAAAAAAGGCTAGGCTATATAGTTCGCACTAGCTGGTCTCCCCTGTGGTTAGTTTTTTATCTCAAGAAACATATGTCTTAAAATGAAATTGGTTAATGACATTTTAACCTCTACATAAAACGAGACGACGAAGCACACACTGTCTGACATCGGTTAGGGTTGCATTCCCTAGAAAGTCTGCATTGCGATCATCAGTTCTATGCATGACACCAGGCAGATTACATCGTGTCAAGATAACTGACAACATTGGTTAAGTCAAACCTAATGGATTGCCAGACGAAGTCATCTCACTCACCTACACAAATATAGTGATATTGACTCACTGTACGACCGTTAACGTAACAATAATGAGTGCGCAATGATGGCAGTGTAGAGGTATCAAGATACATCGATATATCTGGAACAAAGAATATGCTGGGGCCATGTTTCCTAACATCCAGTGTAATCAGTGGCATAACGTGGCATTCTGCCATGATATGATATATGGGCCTTATGACGCACACGATTGACACTGGCACTAGCATGAAGTGGTCTGCTGGTTTTCGGAAAAACTCGATCTTGAAGAACTTCAAATCTTCAAATGGAGTTGAACAGGTTAATTTCAACCAAGTTTCTCAAAATATGCTTATCTGAAAATCTGCCTTCCATGCATTATCACCGAAGCACAATTCTGTTTTGTCTCATTTATCTTAATCGAATCGTTTACTTCCCGAAGATAATTGATAATCAAGCCATTTGATTTATAATGACTAAAAGTACGACCGCAAGGGTAACAATAATAAGTGCGCAAGGATGACAGTGTAGGGTTATCGAGATACCTCGATAGATCTGGAACAAAGAATATGCTAAGTCTAGGTTTCCTTACATCCAGTGTAATCAGTGGCAAAAGGTGGCATTCTGCAATTAAATGATATTAAGACCTTATGACTCACACGATTGAAACTAGCACTTCCATGACGTGGTCTGCTGGTTTTCGGCATAATTCAATTTTGAAGAACGTCAAATCTTCAGATGCGGTTGATCAGGTTAATTTAAACCAAGTTTCTCAAAATATGCTTATCTGAAAATCTGCTTTCCATGCATTATCACCGAAGCACAATTCTGTTTTTTCTCATTTGTCTTAATCGAATCGTTTACTTCCCGAAGATATACCAAAAAGAATAATGAATATCTCCTCCATATCGTGGAAGATTAACCGGAAATGCAAAACGCTTCTTCGATCAGGTATGATTGTTTCATATACTTGCTATAAATGTCATCATTCTATGTCGTTCTCCTAAGCCACTTTGGTAATACGTAGCGTATGTCCCTAACCTGCGAACGTACGTGCTACTGGTCGCTTAAATCAGTGAATATACAAATATTTTGGTAAGAGGATTAAGGACCGACGTAAGTAGTTCTTGGCTTGACCATGTTCGCACAGTTGCGTATTTTTACTCTTTGAAAACCACATGCTCCTCTTGGTAAAATTAACTCAGCTTGTCATAAGTCTGAGAACTCACATGCCACTCAGTGTAAATCGAATTCTTAACTGTTAGATCAATGTACAAATATGATTCCGGCAAGTTCAGAGATATCCTGCACTGTTTGATTGCAAAGTGGATGGCCAAATAGAGACAGAATGTCATATTTAGATAAGGGCAAGCCTTTTTTGTTTGATTTATCGTTAGATTAATCATGGCAGGATTGTACACACACAGGCATCAACTTGCTTATAAACCTTCGAAGCAGTTAATAAATTCCTGTGCTGAAGTGTGAAATATTTTGCCTTTTAAAAAGGGTTTGAACGTGATGCAATGCGCATCTAACTTCCCGATATGGGGAAGAATATAAATACATGAGCTCAGAAAAATAACAGAATTACAAGGTGCCCAAGAAACCTTCTAGTATGTGCGAGTGTGTTACGTAAGGTGAAAAGAAAACCATTTGTCTCAAGGGACACCCCTTCAAGTAAATCCTATAATTAACTTGATTAAACTTTCTGTTAATATTATTATCGTTGACGTTCATTTTTTTACAATGATATATTCGTGTTGACCTGGTCACTTAAGCATTGCTTGACGAATCTTGAATATCAATATGCCTTTGATATGCAATATAAAGCCCTCATCTGTCAGGTAATGACTAATTTTGAGAGACTGGCAGAACGCAGGCGTAAGGGTAATAAACATTTTCAAATAACTATGTATTATAGAGAAGCATCAATTGCCGTCTGCAGTACAACGAAAATGCGGACTTATGTCTGTATTAATGCGTTAGTTTGGCTACATCCTGGAAATACGCGCCTGTTCATGTGGCCATGTTCACTATTTCGTGTTAATTTGAAAAAAGAAGATGCCAACAATCATTTAACCCAACCTTGGCCTAAAAACAATATTAGGTTAGTTAATAGAAACTTTCTTAGTGCAGGGTTTACTGCACTGCATATGACCTACCTCAAAAAACGTGATGACGGAAATTGAGAAGATAAATTTTGGGCAAGTAACCTACTGCTCATTTTATTCATTCACCCACCCTATTAAAGAAAATGTCCTTACGCGCCTGTTCATGTTTCCATGTGAAACGCATTTATTACTGACACTGGAAACATCCCGGCCACAAGAACCATGATAACGACGAAAACGGCGTATGGAGACGAATGTCCTTAATCACATCCATCCCGCCGAGTCTTGCGCAGTAAACTGAAGGAGTCCTACGATGAAACCCAGAGTTCTTTCAAAGTTGAACACCTTATGAAGCTATTTGAATTTTGCCGAAAGGCCTACTTCACCCTTACCGGAGAAACCTATGAGCAGATCAAGGGAACTCCAATAGCGTCCCCAATCTCCAGTTGAGTAGCAGAATTAGTCTTAAGAGAGCTGGAGAAGATGGCTTTCACTCGACAGCAGCCTATCCTTTGGCGCCGTTACGTAGAAGATACATTTTTTATCGTGAATAGGAACATACTGCATCATTTCCATGATCACCTTAACTCGATCTTCCCAGATATACAATAACCCACTCCTATTTTAACTGTTGATATAATATTCAAAATGCTGAAAGTTGGCTGGATAAAATCTCTTTTAAATGTTGACATTCTTAAGTGAATTAAATGTTCTTTTGGATGACACCAAACGAGGCAATATACTTCAACTCAAGTATAGAACTACTTTTAATTCAAAAACACATCAGAATTTCGAACGACATTTAATGAGATACGCAAGTCACAGTAAGCAGTTGCGAGTTCAAAATTCCGCATATTTAAACGCTGTTTTTGTCCACACAACCTTATGGACCGCCATATTTATATGTTCTACTCGGCTCTGATGTCTAACGTTTGATCTGAATCTAGTGTGGCTGAATTAAACGAACCCTGCTGATGCATCTATTGTATAATCTCTATCTCATAAAATGCAAACTCACACTCTAAAACGTGCTTGTTGATTCGAATAACTCTTTTAAGTAGGGCTGTCGTATGAAGTATCGTGCAGGTCAATCGCAAGATATTTCAGTCAGAGTAGCAGTCTGGCTTTTAAAAGAGCTTCTTTCTGACTGCCCAGAAAAAGTGCTTTCAATAGAAAATTACTACTTAAATAGTTTACTATTTTCTCATTTATTTTTGTACTTTCAGTTATTTCAACTATAGTTTACAGAAAGAATGCACAAATATATTACGTTGTGCAGTTGTTTTTATTGTTCTCTTTACATTTTTATACATAAGGGAGTATATTTTGGTTTAAACCTTTTTCTAACTGCTTAATAATTTTGGAAAATACCGGTTGTCATACTTGAATTCACGGTTTGTGAACTACATGCTTTATACATTGCGTGCAAGGAAAAATCACAAATTTCTCTACGGCATGAATAAGAGTTCACACATTTCTAATAAAATGCTGCCATGTATTTGGATCATGTTGTTTACATTTTAGGCAAAAAAAGTATAGTAACGGATATGAGGTATTACGGATATACCTTCCACGGTCTTCAAAAATGCCAGCATTAGAGACGTTTTGCAAAGTGCATGAAACCCTTTTTTATATACCACATTTAAAGAGCAACGAAAATCAATGAAACCATGTCATACTAATTAAGATGTCATTTACAGGCGGGCAGAAAAAACTCTTTTTAATGCCGGCATCGTGGTGTGACTGAAAAATATTTCAATTAGCCTGTGCGATACTCAATACGACAACCCTTAATAAATGATTAGTTTGATTTAAATTTCGGCTGACATTTAATAGAACAGGTAATCTACTGTTCAAGTGTCCATCTATTGATAACACCGACTGGTAAACTAAAAAGGCTGACATATAATGGACGTTGGACAAAGGGTTATCTCCCCGGACACACTGCAGGGTCATCGGACAAACAATTATAAAATAATGTTACCAAAAATAGGAGTAGTATGTTATACGACGCGATGTGGATGGGAATATAGTTTGCAGGAAATGCGTTAGGTTCGGATGTCGCGGTGGTACTCTATGGCTGTACTGGTCAAACTTCCGCTTAAAAGTGTCAACGGATGGGGATATGATTGCGTCGGCCGGCAGAGCATTCCAGGCCTTAATCACTCTGTTGGAGAAGAAGAACCTTCTTGTGTCGAGTCTTGCACCTGTCACTCGTAGTTTAATGGGATGTCCTCGCAAAGCAGTGGTAGTGGCCAGCTCAAAGAAGTCGCCAGATGCAAGGCAACAATCCTGAAGCCGCAGCATCGAAAGGCTTGTATTAAGTCGCCGCGTAGCTGTCTATAGTCCAGAGGAAACAGATCAAGATTAGACAATCGTGTCTCGTACAGCAGGCAGCTTTGACCTTGAACAAGCTTGGTTGCACGTCTTTGGATCCTTCAAGGGTGTTTGTG